>JABXWE010024017.1:0-30803 GCA_014611495.1 Limonius californicus | reverse complement strand
GTTATAATGCCCTTGGATGTAAATTTTGACAATTTAACAATTTATTAAAACTAAAACATCTTCACTTTTACGATTAAATGACTTAATTGTAATTATGACGGAAACAAAATCGTTAATATGCAATTTACTTGCAAACGAATAAACACTGTCATAGATGGATTGTAGAAAAAAAAACCCAAGGAAAAAAATCCAGGAAAAAATCCAAGGAAAAAATCCATAGGAAAAAATCCAGGAAAAAAAACCCAAACTATAAAATGAAGTGATTATAATTTTGAATAGCCAAACCTTTTTTTTTTCTCGCTCATTCATACTACCGTCCTTCCCCCCGGAACCGCTTTCGCATTACTTCAGGGGGTTGTGGGCGTCCCTTACACACTAAACATTCATGCAACATGCACCTTAAACTTAACTAAGCGAAATGCGGTAGCCCCAGTCGGGATTCGGTCGCCCCAACGGAGCGAAATAATTTTTTTGCTAATAATGTGATTTGTTTGCCAGTTTTCTTAACCAATACACATATATCTATTTTATTACTGTGCTGCGTGAACGCTCTGTTAATTTTAACAAGGGATTTTTTAAATTAAAAGTTTTATTATTAATAAATAGTTAAATTGTCAAAATTTACAGCCAAGGGCATTATAACCAAAATACAGATCTACCTAAGTAACAAAATATTTTTGCCCCAAAATTTTATTTTTAAGGTAGGTAACTATAAGGCAAACTTCATAAAGCGTTTGTGCAACCGGCCGTAATGTTACAAACCATGTGAAAAATTACTATAATTATAGTTTGGATTTTATTTCCTTGGATTTTTTTTCCTTTGGATATTTTTTCCTTCGGATTTTTTTTTCATGGATTTTTTCCTGGATTTTTTCCGTTTACCATCATAGATGACACCCGCCTACTTGGTAAAATATAAAAAAAATACAGAAAGTAATCTAGTAAAATATTATATTCGCTATTAAAGACTTACACATCAAAAGTTACCCGACATATGATACACAGTTAGAAAGAGAAAAAAAAATCCGTTTTAACTAAACCATAGCCAACTATGATTCCCATTTGAAAAAATACAACTTTAGGCCATAACTCGACATTAAACCTTTTTTTTCAAATTTTCTCGACGCCACTGGATTATACAGAAAAAAGTGCCTTGAGAATGTAAAAGTTATTTTCTCCTAACTTTACAAACAACCACGATATTCACATGTGTCTAAAAGTCGAAAAATCGAACATTTGTTTGTAACTCGAAAACAAAAGACGATAGCAAATTTTTGTTTTCGGCAGTGAATTTGTCTCAAAAAAAGAGATCGAGAACGTGCCTTCCATTTTTTTGTATCTCCTATAATTACCGAGTTACCCTATACAAACATCGAAATTTGCCCACCCTGTACAAGGAGCTGCAAATTCGGATATCCATGAAATTGAAGCACAGGTTAAGCTCTTTTTCACCAAGCCAGATGGATAAGAGTTCGGTAAATTTCTCAAATTTTACAATTTAGCGTCGGAAATGTTGAAGACATCATGAAAATAAGGCAAAGCATTGTAAAGTGAGTGCTAGTTGGATTCCGCGCGTGTTGACAGATGAACAAAGTTGAATTCTTCGCAAATCGCTTCTTCTTTGCTGCAACGATATGAGAGAAAAATTTATGAGTTTTTACTCAATTGTGAGCTGGTTACATTATTTTCAAGTCAAAACGTGCATGCTTGCAGTGGTGTCACATCAGATCTCGAAAGCCAAAGAAAACAAAAATTGTGGTGTCAGCTGGTAAAGTAGTGGCAAAACCTTCATGGAATTTTCAAAGGCTGCTCTTTGTTGACAGATGTTCTTCCATATTCTCGTACAATTAATGCAAAATATTATCGGCACATAAAGTTAAGCAAGCGATCAAGACCAAGCGGAAGAGAAGACAAAATTCTGTTTGCTTGTTCAGGACATCTATTCGAATTAGAACTGGGGAAGCTCGTAGCAATTAAGCATATCCTCCCCCTTTCCGGGTAGTGTCGCCATTACCCTCGAAGGCGTCATGGGAAACGATGCGCCTGCCTCTACTTGCCCAACAGCGCAGCTGTCGTACCCTGGTTGGACTGACCATTGCGCTGGCTTCCTCCATCCTTGGGTTGGGACGCCAGTCTAGTTCTGACTTCCTACGTTATTGGTCTAGGTACCCGATTGATCGGGGAATCCAATGTATTTCGAAACCTAATCTCCTGGTACCACTACCACCCCAAGTCCTACCACTGTTTTGGAACCCGCCCAGTTACCCGAGCGAGGGGCTTGTTCTCAAGCCTGAGAGTAACGCATGGGTATCGCGCTTCATATGTCGCGAGGCTATACTTCCAGATTGCGCGTGCAATCGCAACTGTGGTAAGCTTTCTCACTCTACTAGATTTTCTCTCCTCACTCTCTCCTTCTTCTCTCTCTCCTTCCTCTCTCTTTCCTTTTTCCTCTCTCTTTACTCCTGCAGCCTTCCGGATTATCCACTCTTCTGTTACTCTCTTTACTTCCACCTTTCGCATGCCCCCCTCTGGCTTATTCTCCTGTCTTATTAGTATCGCTTTTACCTTTTACTTGCAATCTGCCGCTCTCCGGCTTATTCTCCTGCCTAACGCTCATTTCTGCGTTCTACCTTACGTGAGAGAGAGGCTATGTATTGCGCTTCCATGTATCTCGCTTCTTCGTCGGGCCTTTGCAGGCCACAGTGATCGAAGAATCGGATTTCTTCCATGGACCTGGTGGATCGGGTTTCCATCAGGCTAGATAAGGATCTAGGCCGTCGGCCGTCCAACCATGCATCATTGAAGTTTTACAGTTCGTCCACACGCGACGCCCCAATTTGGTGTCTTCGCTTAATGTGAATTTCTGCATACATCCCCTCACTAGTGAGGCATTGGTTCATTGGCATCAGAGGGTTCTATTTTGTGCTTGACTGTACCTTGCTTCTTTGCCGGGCCTCTGCAGACCACATTGGCTAAAGAATCGGATAAACTCCATAGAACTGGTGAACTAACTATCAGGCTAGTTAAGGAGCTAAGTCACTGCCCATTCGTCGCGTATCGATGAGGCTTTACAGATCACCCACACGCTACGTCTGTATTTGGTGTCCAGGCTTATTTGGATTTTTCCGTAACACCCCCCCCCCCACACACAAGTGAGGTTCCAGTTTGTGTCATAACATTGGTCAGTCATCGACAGCGCTCTGTTAGACTATATGTAAAGTAGAGAACCAGCAGCTACCACAAGGATCTGGAGTTGTCTTGTTCCATTTTGTGAAGATTTTGTATTGCCCGTCAATGCACTTTACTGCCTGGTCAGACCTAGGTTGGCAGTTTAAGTTAGTCTGAAGAACAGGGTATCCTCCATGGGACTGGCGGAGTGTAAACTCCACCAAAGTAGGTGTAAACCTAGAACTTTTTTCAAGACAATGCTCGTCCTCATACGGCAGCAAGAACAATTGAAATCATAAACAAACTTCAGTGGACTTTCTTCTGAATGCAAGGTATTGACCCACTAAGAGGATGTTTAAACGAAAAAAATATTTTAGCGAAATAATGACGTTATTGAAGCTATTCAAGGGTGCATCCGCATGAAATTCAGACTTCTTCGGAAAAAAGTATTAGAAAGCTTTTAGATTGGTTGGTGTATCGGTCGGCAAGAGAATTACTATCGAATTGTAATATAGTTTTTAACATTGTAATACTGAAATACATTTTTTTATAAATAAATTCCTGTTCAAATTGAAACATTTATGGTAGTAGAACAATCGATTTTTACAAATTATTTAATTTTAATATTGCTAGAAATACATAAAACCAAATCGACTGATCTGCAATCTAACCCAGAGGTATCATTAAAGTTGATTTTAGAAAGTATGAAATGTATTTGAGTGAACGATAAGAACTTCCTTGGAAACTTCAAATATGCCGCCTACTGTTCTCCCCTCTTTTGTAATGGTATAATGTAGTACATTTATCTCGCATTGTGTTTATTGTGATTTGTTATTATCGGTGAAAGTAAACCGATTAGATTAAAATTAGTTATACCGCATTTATTTAAAAACAACTGTTAATTTATACCGACTTGGTTTGAAAAAACAGTGTTTAGTTTTTCCTACATTTGGTAACTCTGTTAATGATCATACAGTATAATGGATGAGGAACCACTGGTAAGATTGTAATAATTTCTAAAAAATGGTATTATATTCGGGTATTTACCTTTACTGACGTAGTATTAAGGTTCTTCATTATAAATAAATTAGACTTATAGATCAGGACGACAATCATTTACCATAAAATTACGAAAATTGTTTCAAAATTAACCAGCTTAATACTGGCTGTACGTGACATTAGCAACTAAAAGCAATCATTGATACTTGTAATTATATTTTATATTTATGTTTATACCATCCATAAAATTTTAACAATTTAGCGCAAACGGCTAACGAACACAAAACGAGTAATAAATATCAAATATTGATTACTTTTAGTTCTTAAAATGTGGATAATCAACATTAATTTAGTTGATTCTAAGTTTTCCTAATTTTGCGGAAAATTGGTATAATATTTAAGGGGGAAATTATGTATTGGATGCAGTTTTCATTACTAAACAAGTTATCTATTTACCATTTTGTTTTAAAATAGTTGAAACACTTAATTTTACGTGGTAAAGTCTTATGTAAATTGTGAATCAATATATAGTTACGATAAGTTAATCTACTGAAACGTCTTTTTCAGCTTGAAGTTTTATGTTACTCCTGATACAAGATTGAGAAAATTATTACTACATAAATACAGATACAAAGCTGAATGAGCGAAAATCGATAATTATGACTTTACTTATACCACACATACTAATGCTAAAACTTCTAAATTTGTTCCCAAAAACATTCATCTAGATTTTCACAACCATTTCCTTGTTTTCCGTGAATATCCTGAATAAAAAGGTTTGTATGAATTGGCTGTTATTCCTATTTGCTAGATGACTGTTTGTTAAATAGTATTTTTCAGAGTATTTTGCAATCTGTTTCGCCGCTGTTTTCATTTGAATTCCATGAAACGGTCATGTGGAATGTGGAAGCACATCCACTTAACGCGTGAATGACTGACAACAAAGAATGTGATTTCCGGCCAATTTGTGCAGGGTGATGACTTTGAATGTGTTTCATAAGGAAACTACAAGCATTAGTGAAATTTCTCCATTTGTTTAAACGTAGAAAAACATATCCGAAATAAGTTGTATGAAGGGGACAAGATTTACAGGAACTGCATTTACTTATGCCTAAAACAAAATTATGGTTAACCCTTTGATCTACAAATTAGACCTTGAGGATTCAAATATCGTATTACCATAGTTATTTTATGGAAGATTTTATATTTACATCAATAATAAGTTGTTACACTTTGAGTAAATTCTGAAAGATGGGACCACGAGAGGCAGTGCGAATACGCGCTGTCAGTTGAGGTCACCGTGAAAGGCGGCTCATTTTTATCCCTTGTAATTCTTGTGTTGAGGCATTAACAAAACCCATAAAAGTTACCAAAACTAGGCATTAATTTAAAATATTTAAATATTTAAACAAGTTGAAATACTCATCGAATCTGTCGCAAATTGTATACAGGCGTGGAAATTTTGTATGTTCGGTGCCGTACTGTAAAAGTGAACCCGCTTCACCCTTTCTTGTACCATGTTGCCAAATGTGTGTTAATGGGTTCTCTATGTTCACTGACTGTTGACACAACTTAAAGTCAGTTTGTTATTGCCAATGCGACTAATTGGCAACAAGTCGCAATATCACTCTATTCATCTAATCTTGTCTTCTTCGATATTAACTTTCTCCTCTTTGTTCTACTGACGCGCTAAGAAACGGTTCATAATTATTTTTTACGCATGTAGATTTGACATCATTGAATATATCGCTGAATAGCAACGGCCTATCGGGAAGCATCATCACGGGAAGCCTCGAATACTCCCGAGATGTTTCTGCTAGTATATATTAGGTGTGAAATGGCAGAACGGCAGTAACGCCGCAACAGTGACCAACAGTGAGAAGTCGATGATCCACCTTATTTTATTCCTATTCGCAACGACTCTTGCCGATATAAGATACTTCTGTAATGTAGAAAAACTGATACATTTTTTAATTCTGCGTAAGCGGGCGTCTGATGACTGTACAGCGTCGACTTCCACAAGGTAAATTTCACAGAGTATACAGCAAAGTATTTAAGTTTACAAAGACTGAAGTAAACGATAAAGAGTGTGTTATCTTTCGAACATTTTGGCGGTTTCTGGCATAAAACCGAATAAACTTAAAAGATATTGCAAACACTTAAGGAGTTTGCTGGATATCCGTCTTCGATGGAAGGAACACAAGAAAAGGAAAGAACTTGATCTCAAATACAGAAAAGGTACTAACTCATTGGAAAGAAATCACAACTATTATTAGCGCGCAACATCCCATTGTTGAGCAAGGGCCTCCCCAATAAGGGGGGTTGTTGATCTACTGTCCCATAGTGATCAATCCTCGTTGGAGAGAGGCGCCGCGTTAACGCAACCTTCGGGTCACCCATCCAACTACTGACCGGAGCCAACGCTGCCTTAACTCTCCTGATCGTACGTGAACGGGCGACTAATATAACAACTACCTATCTGTGCATAATAAGTTACTTTTATACAAACAAATCCTGAAACCCATCTGGACCTATTAGATCCAGCTCTATGGATGTGCAGCCAAAAGTAACGTAGATCAGGTCTTTCAAAATAAAGTGTTCCGAAGTATTGTTGATGTTCCATGGTAGTATCGGAGTGCCCATTTACACAGGGATCAGATGATTTCAACAATCCGTGAAGAAATCAAAGGGTTTTCAGAAAAGCACGAAAGAAGACTCCATGTCCGCGTCAATACCGAGAACTACTGAATAACGTTTACTTGAACAGAAGACTTAATACGGTCAATCTTTTTGACCTTGTGTGGTATACAGTGATATAGTGCTAAAGCAGACCATAGTGATTCTGTAGGTAACATGTCCAGCTTGTGCTTCATCATCATCATTAGGAACTAAGAGACACCAGTGGAGAAATCTTATATAAGTACTGTAGTGCGCGCGCACTACATTTATCGGGTCGCCTTGCTTGGCGTTGTGATGGTTTTTGTTACTGTTTAGTTAGTTACGGTTTTTCCATTAGCCCGTGGAGGCTCGAGAATATACGAACGTACTTTTGCTTTGATGTCAACCGGCAAGTGTGTAATGGATTTGTCTATTTGATTAGTAATGTTATGTAAGGGAAAATAACAATCAAAGGTAGTGAAATACATAAGACTGTCATTGTCAAATTCAGGGAATGACATGATCGTCGAAGAAATGCTTTTGTAACGCCGGGTTGGACGTCATGTTGGACGTCAGGTTGGACGTAGGGGTAACCAAAATAGTGTTATGTGGTAAGATTCCAGACTCCAATATAAAGATTAAAACAAGCTTTAGGAGAACGTGTTGTTTATTGAATGGAAAAACCGTAACTAACTAAACAATAACAAAAACCATCAGAACCCCAAGCAAGGCCACCCGATAAATGTAGTACACGCGCACCACAGTACCTAGTTTTAAGAAACTCAGATAAACATTTCAGGTTAGTCAATTGCGACTAGTAACAATCATTCATAAAAAAATAAGGAGTACGTTAACAAACATCGAACGAACTTTGCTGGCAAACTGAAAAATTCGAAAAGCATCCAGCTATTCAGCCTCTCTGCTAATCTAGTATTAAAAAAATTTGTCTGGAAATGAAATACTTTTAGTAGGTTTCTGCAAAGTTGCATATAAAATAGCAGAAAGCCCCACACTTTCAGAGATGGCCTAATTCTGCCAGCTACGTTTGACATTGTGGAAAGCATGCTAGGAAAAAGTTTTACTAAACAACTACAGTGCTTACCTTTATCAAATGATACTGCTGCTCGCCGATTAGTGATATATGAGAAGATATGCAGCAACAACTTTTGTCGAAGCTTTCTGACCAAGTATTATCCATCCAGCTTGACGAGACAACATACAGGATTGTTATTTAGTTGCTTATGTTCTACTTTGCGATGGATTATAAGCAGTTGTAAAGTTATTGTTTGGAAACCAATAGGAAGAAGAGCATTTGAATTGTTTAAAATATTACATGAGTTTATATGCAAGGCAAACATAGAGTGAAAAGCTAGCGTTGAAGTTTGCACTAATGGTGCTCGAGCTATGTTTGGAAGGTTTAAAAGTTCCCAAACCCTTGTGAGGGAAAACACATTTTTTGCTGTAAATGAAATAAGTCCTGGTGTAAACATTTATATAAAATCGATACCCCTACAATAAATACTGTTTTCTGAGCTTTACAAAGACATAGATGAAGCCGAACAGTCAGCGTTACTATTTTGTTTCGAGACAAGATAGTAATAATGGGGAAAATGTTAGCAACCTGCGTACGAATTAAGTGACAAAATTGATCTTGTTGGAAGAGGAAAATCGCGAAGATGCAGGGACGTTTAGAAATCACTTATTGGTAGAGATATTCGAGAATCTAGATGTATTAAACCTGCAGCTTAAAAATACACTATCACAGAGATGACTGACAAAGCTATGTTATTGTTATAAAAAACTATAGTTGTGAAATAGAATGGTAAAACAATGGCAACTAGAAATGTTTGTAAATGTGGATGAATTTTTCAGAATCTCTAAGGTAAAAGAGCACAGCCAAATTTTATTTGTATCTACAAAAAATTATTTTAACATTGTTGATGAACCATTGTAGAAACTATTTTATAATCGACAACAACATAATGTACATTGCGTTAGAAACCCATTTCATATTACCTTTGAAGGTTTCAAACTGAAGAAGAGGAATAATTGATAATCAAAAAATTTGCTGTTTGAGTTTTGGGCTGGCGTTGATGGATTTTCTGCACTAAAGTCAAGAGCTTCTTGTGCACTTTTACCATTTCCAACATTTTTTCTTTGCCAATTCGGCTTTCTGCAGTGGCTGCCTTAAAATACAATATCGATCTCGGTTAAATGTACAAGGAGAGAAGTAAGAGTGTCAGTTTCCGATATATCATCATCATATGAGGCAGGTAGTGTAGCCAACACTATGCTTCAGCTGCCTATTATTACCCCAACGTGTTACCATAGGTTATTATTTAAGGCTGATTCGACCTAAAGACTGACAATCTTTGAAAAAAACACGTATTATGGCAGTTTTCCAGATATCTTGCGTCGCAACTCCGGTTGTACCCACTAGACTTCCTTGTTAGGAAATATCACCCCTTTCATAAAAATATATTCAGTTTAGTATTAGAACTCTCGAACTATATGATATGTAAACCAAAATCTTCTCAACTAACCAAATTTGGTTGAATAAGTATATGCTTAAGCGATATTACCATAATTCACCATAAATAAAATTATTGAATGCCTTTTGGAATTTACCGCTTAATTTGACATTAAATATTGGATATTTTCTGTTAAAATTTACTTTGATTTCTTATGCAGGTTGCTTGAGGTGTGTTTATAACTTGACTAGGACGAAATTATATAATTCTGCAGAAACATGCATGCACTTTCCCCGGGGAACGTATTCAAAGTCAACGTCCTCTATACCGTTCACAATAACCACCTCCAGGTTGCATGACACTTCACAAGTTGCATTACTTTTATTGCTGAAAAAGTAATATTTTAGCCTTAGTAGATTGCTAGTGTTATACCATTTTATGGCAGCTTATTCACATTGCTCTATTAGATGCAGCATGTAGTAGGTGAGCCTAGTATTGACTTTCTAATCACTGGTATATAATTTTAAACCGCACTTTACGTATATCTTCATCGCCATTTTGCTGCAGATCGTTCTATGAAACTACCAGATCAGTCATAATTGATTCCCACAAGAATATTATTAAAACGTTTAGAAACCTTAACGTATTCGTAAGATTCTCCTTGTTCGATGATAGCTTGAGAAATTGTCCGTATTGAGGAAACGGTCGATTACCATTGACACTGATTATAGGCTGGTCACTATTATTACTATAAGTTCTTTGATTAGGGTGTAGCTTTATGTAGAATTGACGTAATCGTAGCAATAGAATACATAAGTAACGACACCATGGTAAACAGAAACGCAGTCGTCCTCCAACCATTAAATTACTGCCTTGATGTGGATTGTATAGCAACATCGACCACTCATTGGAGGTTATTCGATTTTATTTCGTATTAGTGAGGAACATTCTTGGTACTTGACATAGGCCTTTTTCTACAGTCCTTGGTTCTCTGAGAAACGGGTGACTTTTTCTTCTATGCCTATGGCGTGCATGTAAAGTAGTGTACATAAACACAGGAGACTTACTGTTCAACGCGAGGTCCGGACCGTGGGAAGTATTTTGCACTTCTTCTCCATAGAAAGTGCTTTCGACAAAAGTACCTTGGTGGTATTCCATTGCCTTCCGAAAGGAAACAGCTGTGTAAAAAATCCGATGTTCCTGGTATCGAACTCGGGTCTTTCAGCGCATCAGTCCAAGGCACTAACCGCTGCGCTACAGCTGCTTTATCATATAGACCTACTATCACATTTTTACTGTGGTAAAACACATCTGGCATGCATTTTTGACAGTTTTCTAAGATTAAAGTGTTAACCTTGTAAGATATACTATCAAGTATATCTTGTTTATTTCACCAACTTATCTGCAAATGATATTTATATTGTGCAGTTCGGGCTCAACATAACACATCATGGTCACCTTATCTCGATTGTATACTACCGTTAGAAGATAATTGTTTTACTTAACTACGTTCGTAATGTTAGTTTACTGCTTCCGTCAAATTTTTTTAGAAATTTGCTGCAATCTGTAAATTATATTTTAATATTCAACCTCAAAGTGCAGCTTCCTCAGTATCCCTCATGAAATGTAAGTTTTAGCCTTCATATATAATATAATTAACTACAGTTCCGTAAAATTCATAGAAGGTACATTAGTAGTTATATAATTAAAAGTATACAATGCTTGGTAGGATTAGTAGTAACCGTTTACATATTTATATTTAGCCGAAAATAGAATGTAGGACAATAAAGGAATTCCTTTAAAAAGCTGCACGTAACCAGAGTATCAGGAACAGAAGTAAAGCTTACACTATGGCAACATTTTAAGTAACATTATAAACAAACATTGTAGCCTAAATAAATTATTATATTACACAGAAGTGATTAACCGCTGCAATACCATGTGCAATAGAGTTTCGGACGTAGTTGTAAGAATATTGCCATTAGGTCTAAAATTTAAATCTTACCCTAGCTGCATGCTGATAACATCGATTTTAGATTATAAGACAGATAATATCTATATATTAGAATCCATTTTATTTAATTACACCTTTTTACCAATTATTTTGTAATCAAGCATGTTATAGAAAGTGGATATGGCATTTCCACGTTGTGGTGAAACTACTCAGGGACACCAATTATACCGAAAATAATGCACATTAACGATTTTATTTTTTAAAGAATTACAACATTCACATGTTACAGAATTTATCGTTTTAATGAGACAAAGTTATGTCACAAAAGTATAAATTTTAACTCAATAAAAGCAAAAGTATTTATAAACTCGGTTGGTGACGTGGGACACCAGTAGTGTTGTGATTTAGTGTCACAAAGTTGTATAACCAGTAGTGTACAATGCCGCCTCCACTTTCTATATCATCCTTGGTTGTAAAACATGAGATTTATTTTACTTGCGTATCATAATATTTTTGAATTGTAAACAAACGTTCTTCTAAATTAGGTACTGCGATTATTAATGTAAAATAATGTGATAGACACTATGTCGCTCTATCCAGTTTACTATAGAGATTGTCTTGCCTTTTCGTTTCTCAATTTTTTCTTCAATGATTTCGATTACTCTATTCCTCTGGTTTAAACTCCCTGACCTGCTGTGTTGCGCGTTTAGAGTGTCACAGACATAGAGGACTTACAGCTTAACGTGGGCTCCGAACCACAGGAAGTGTAAACTCTTCTATTCCAGAGAAGATTTACTAGGCAGAATATCTCGCTGGTTTGCCATTGCCTTGCGAACGAGAATGGCTGTTAAAAATCCAATGTTACGCACTAGGAATTGAAGCCAGGACCTTCAGCGTAGAAGTCTAACACGCTAACCTCTATCCCACAGCGGCCTCTTTAGTAGTACACTATTATATAATTTATTAAGTTTTGTAAATAATAAATAGAGTTTTCTTCCCGTAGCAATCCTTTTTTGTAGTAGTTGTGATAAGCGGACTAGTTACATTGTTTGCACATGACCTTCCTACGGTAAAACCACTATCTTTTTCTATCTGCTTTTCATGATATGATTCTTCTATCTTACTTCTAATTATTCTTCTATAGATCGTATTCATTGTATTTGTCAGTGATATACTTCATTAGTTGTTGCAGGCATTTTTCCTTCCTTTTTATGAATTAATGATATATAAGCTGTTTTACAATTTATTAGAATCTCATCATCATTTATACGAGAGTCAAATAAAAGCCTTGGAAACATTGTTAGACAAAATCTTTTAAAGCAATGTCAAAAACAAAAATGATATTTTTCGACGTAGTCCTCATTATATTGGTCAACGTTCTGAAATTTCTTCCTATCTCATGCCTCTTTAAGTAGAAGAAAGATATGGTAACCGGTTGGGGCAAGGGGAATAAGGAGGAGGTGGTAGACACTCAAACTTCAAATCTTGGTTCGTTGCCACCGCTAAACTGCAGTATGTAGCCGTGAATGTCAAAACTCAGAAATCCGAAACTTTTAGTTCTGATGGTAGGTTTGAACGGTTCCTTAGGAGTTCTGAGTATCTAACTCTAGTAACTGTAACCCCATTAAGCATCTAGTCCTCCTAAACTACCCTTCTTGCATCCCAAAAGAAGGTCAGTGTAATCTTTCCTGCCTAGAACTATGGGCGAAATTATTTGGGTTTTAGCCGAGAAGGGTAACGCCATTCTTTGCTTGCTATTTTGGTTTCGGGTTGATGATAGTGCATCCAGGACTCATCACCAGTCACAATCCATGCCAGAAGGGCATCGCCTTCTTTTTCATATCGCTGCAAAAGTTCTTGCCAACCATCAACACGTCGTTTCAATTCTGAGGTCAATTGCTTTGGCACCCACCTTGCTGACACTTTGTGGAACTGAAGGATGTCATGCATAATATGATGTACAAAACCGCGGCTCATATTAAAAACTGCAGAGATTTCACCAAGCATAACTTGACCAGTTCTTTCATCAAGGTTTTAACTGCCGCAATCAATTCAGGCGTCACAAGACGGTTTGCTTGACCAGATCGGGGAGAATCAGCTACCGAATCACCTCGTTTTTTAACTTGTTGTATATTGCTGTTTCATTCTACAATGGATATCAATGGGTTTCACCCTTATACTGTGTAAGAAACGAATAACAGAACGGTGCTCCTCCCTGGTGCAGTGCTGTAGTGGAATTGCCATTTTCAAACTGTTGCTGTGTCAACATTTTCAATTATTGTTATGATACGTCATTCACAAGGCCTTCTACATTTCAAATATATTATGCTATTTCTGCCAACTTGTAAGGCAAAGTTTCGTTCGGTACATTTTCAGGGGGCTTCTGAGGTTTTCATTTAACTCTGGCTCGTATAATCACTTACGAATTTTGTTATCATTCTATACCGTTTCTCTGTTTCGTTCTTCATGAGTCCTATATTAATACTTTTTTGTCTCATTCATTCATACTACCATCCTCCCCCCCTCCCCCGGAGCAGCTTTTGCATTACTTGCATCCCTTACAATCTAAACATTCATGCAACATGTGCCCTAAACTTAACTAAGCGAAATGCGGTCGCCCCAGCTGGGATTGGAACGCCCCAGCCAATCGGCCACATGCCGCTGTGACCTCGAGTGGCAACGCGTTCCCGCACCGAGGCCCCTATATTAATACTTACTGGGTCGGGTGCTTTCTGGAATTGGCTTTTAGATATTGTCATCTGTATCTCATCTATGCTAATTCCTATATATTTGTATGACTTCCGTGTTCGTTTGCCGCATGTAGTTAGGCTTATCTTCAGTGAGTAAGTTTTTATAGCGAGTCTTCCATTGCTGCTGTTATTGGTGATAGCGATATTTTATTTGTCTGTGATGATCTTCATCATATTATTTTGCATGTTTTCTCCCATCTGTTGTTCTTTGCTTTCTTATCATTCCGATCTTTTTGTTTCCTGTAATTTATATTGTTCTCTATCGGATGTTGTTTTTGTATTTAACATTGTATATAAAGTATCTCTTCTAGTTGCACTTCTCTTTCAATATTTTCTTAATTACCATAGTACAGTTTTTTGTTTGGAAACACGCCGCTTTGGGTGCTGACTATATACAGCTCTTTGTGTTTGTATAGATCAGTATTGACAACCTATGCGGTTGATATAGCTTGTGATTCAATGTTGATGGGTATAAATAGTACGTGCTGTCTTTTACCAGGATATTGATGTTATGTATTTCCCTGACCTGCTCTCTTCTTTTTGCTACTGTTTGTTGATGCAATTTGAGTGTCGGTCGCCAATACAATATTTATCATATACCATAGAAATACCATAACCGTAAGAAGTATTATGACAGTATTTGGCACGGCACCTGAATGAGTAACACCCACCCATCTAAATTCACTTTTAGAGATATCTATATTTAGTTAGAAACTTAACATATTTGGAAAGGACAACAATAATATATAATAAATATGTTTGCAAAGCTATCTACAAAATCTTCGTCGTCGTCGGCTTTCACGGCATGAGCCGGCCAAGTCAACTGTCTTTTCTTCCTGGTGGAAAGTTGAACCACCTAGGTGGTGGTTCAACTTTCCACCTTCGTAGAGGGGGTGGAAGCTGCCTCGCTAGATGTTTCCCACGGATGCAATTCCTGGAAAGTAGCTGCAAGTTTCTACCCGTTTTATTTACAATAGCGGCAATCCTCTGGCTAGCACCAGGACCTAAGTGCTTCATTGTCGCGATACTGCAAAGTGCGCTATTGTAGTATGTCCAGCTTAAGCTAGGTATTGTATCTTGTCGGACGGTAGGCGTCGCAACCCCAGGGGTCACCGCCACAGGTCTTTCACTTATTCCATCTCGCCATCATTTCCTCGATCTTCCTAGACTTCTTCCCCTATAATAATACATCATAACTATTTGCTTACAACAGGATTTCCAGGTATAGCAAAATTATTATTGTCACTTGGTTCCACCATATATATATTTTCTTAAATTATTAGTACTTGTTTTCATGCAATTTACGAATACATAAACTTAATATTCAATAAAACATAAATGGACTTGAATGAACATTTTAGTCAATAAATTACATTGGTATTATTAATATGAATACAATCTTCTTTATAAAATGATTCATTGTGTTAGGGGGGTAGTGATCTTTCGTCTTATACCCGCGGTTAACAATTAAACTACTAGGATTCAACCATACAAGCTTAATGCTAGTCGGAAAACAGTTACTATATTGTCCTAAATACGAAATCCACATGCAAATGGTAGAATAGTTATAAATTCATTATTCGGCCACCACTTGTATCTACCACACAAAATATTCATTAGCCATTTTACAAATAAAGTAGCCGCTTTGGCTAAAATTCTCTACACCTGGCAACACTGGCTCACAATTGCTCTATTGAAAGTTTGAATTATATAGACCTATAAGACCTATAGCTCTAGCCAGTGAGTGCCAAATCTAATACAGATTGATTAATTTAGCTAAATGACTTGTTGTTTTTAAATATGTCTGTAGTATTGATTAGTAAAATTTTAATGTAGAAGCTAAACAAAGTTTAAGGATTTCGACCGGCAGTTATATAAATAAGTGTCCCAAGCGAATAATATTGGTGTACCGAAAAGGCTTTAATTAACGATCCAATTAACTTGAAAAACCCGCAAGGTATTTGTTTGTACATCACTTGGATTGGAGAGGCCTAAACGGCCACTTGAACGTATAAACGTCCTCGCGTTCGATAACTTTTCGTTTAGGGAGATTTCCATCGACGAAATCCAATTAAATGTTGTTTGTTGTAGTTTCGCGAAAGCGTGAAATGGTCTGCAATGTGGAGCTACGTGATGGCCGCAGCCAGAGGTGACCCGCGTCGGCGTCCAGGGTCGGTATTTACAGTTCACGCCGCTAATTGTGGTCCAGGACCGTGCAGAGACGGCCTAAATACCGGTTGTAATACTGGCTTCCCGCGGGATGCCATCCCCTCAAGAAGCGTACGAAGATCTATTTTCGCCAGCTACAGCAAGGACGTACTTAATTCAGAATCAAGTGATGAACTTAGTAAATTATCCAGGGAAGGATCCAAGGACGACGTCCTTTCCGAAGTGCGTGTCCACACCCCTCTTTCACGATCACGACGCCCTTCACAACAGCGCCGATATTCCCAGCAGGTTAGTGATTATATAGATTTACAAAAAAACTGTGTCATTTTAGTGACAGCTCGTGGAAATGATATTCGTAGTGGAAATTTCTTTTTCGTATCATTACAATAAATAAAAGAAGAGTGTTGTAAATCTTCCTTCATAAAGAATCACTCTAACAGTATGCCTAGAGTTAAAAAACATGATTTAAATGTTTGAAATAAAATTGTAGCAACTATACATTATGGTTTTATATACTTTCTTGTATATATAAAACGTTTTTTTATCGATGTAAATTGAAACCCAAAGTAATTCAAGGAAAAATGTACTCTTGCTACTGCTGTTTTGGAATTACTATTCTAAAAATGCTGTTTTTTATAGCAACCTTTAATTAGTTACACAAATACTAAGACGTTAAAGCCATTTATAGGATGTACTAGTAAAGTACCCGTTGAAAGTTGCCGAATAATTTAACACCTTTTTAATACAATTTTTATTTGCTACTACTTGTTACTACAAGTTCTGGTTTTGGTCAAATAAGAAGAAATGTAAAAAAAGCGGCATTAATTTGAGCACATGTTTTGGAAACTATTACTTGTGACTGGCAATGTTACCACCTGTTCCTTCTGTGCGTTGGAATCAGAAAAACAATTACTAAAAGTACCGCTTTTGGAGATTGATTTTTCCTCCCTTAATACTTTCATCGAAGAGTTTTGATTGAAATATAGATATACAGAATGATTCTAAACAAAACTTTACCCACGTTTAACTGAGGATATGTAACTCCTAGTAATTTTTTTCCAAATTCGACACCGTTACGGATATACAGGCCTTTTTTATTCCACTTTTCACACTCAATTGTACATTCTTCTGGAAAATACGCTTACACGGTTAGCTTTCTAAAACACCGAATTTAGCTCCTACGTGCATGCAGCGCCCAAATAATTTACTGGGCGATTAAAATTTTTCGCATATGTTTATAATCACCTTCTATATTTAAAGCACAAATTTAGTTCTAAATATTCTAATTTTTCCAATATTTACTTAAAGATGCATAGAAGGGTGTTTTCGTAAATTTTTAAGAAAGTTTTGATTTCTAAACCTTGAAATATTGAATTATCACCAATTGAACAAAGAATTTATTTTCGAGAGAAATTAGCTTGCAAACGAAAATATGAATTACTTGTTAACTCATCACATTCACTTTTAATTTTCATTCACATTCACATTCACGGTTAATTGTCAAAATAATAATGCCATTGGAAATAATTGAAATCAAGGTTTTTCATCCATAAAATAATCTACCTACTATGAGCTGTAACATTTTTGAAAATAATAACTGAACATCACTACATGGACCCGTTTTTTACCCCATCAGCTAGCGGATTGAACACTGTGTACATGGCGTAGGTGTAAAGTTAAACCTTCATTATGAAAAGTGCGAAAATTTTGATATGGGACGAAGACGCTTCGCAGAAGAGTCCTTGCTGTATTAACACTGCACTTCTACTTCGCGTCGTCTACGAATTCTTTTTCTACGTTGTGTACTTTTAAATGTTTTGCATAGCAAAAGCCTGGGTTAATACATACAATCCGCTATGGTCTCAGAAATTTAACTACTGCATTGGGTGCACTGAAGCTCGCCGCTGGTGAAATTCCCGTGTTAATATCAATAAGTGTAATAATTACATAATATGTTGCATCTCACAATGAATTCCGAAATATATGTTGTCAGAGTTACCAGATTTATAGATGTATAGCTTGACCAATATAGCTGAAATCCTGACCGGGATTGCCCACAAACAAAGTGACTTCACTGGCGACAGAGCTTATTGGTACAGTCCTGGACATAGTAGTAATAGCCTGTGAGTTTAACAATTGCATTTTAACTTCAGTCACCGCACCGAAAAAAGTTTCTATTGCCGGGCCTGTGACGTCCATCTTTCATATCATTAATAATGAAACATTGTGGAATGGAAACGGTGCGTTTTGTGGCATATGGATGCTACACTTTTACAAAGAAGAAAATTACTAGTGAGCATTATTTTCTGATATTGCATTTTTACGTTATCGCTTTAATACTTAATTTGCACAGATTATGAACCCTTAAAGGTATACAATATATAATATCAATAATTACTTAGTTGATTCGGTAGTTTGTTTATTTATTCATTTATACAAAGGGCATGATTTGTACTTTGCATCCACGTAGCAATGACAAGATAACTTGATGCTCAATCCTGTTATTATTTATATATAGTTTAAACAAAAGTGTTCTTCTTCTTTTTCTTCTTCTTTCTTCTAGGCCTCGGGCCTGTTATTTCCAGATATTGAGTCCTTCCATCTTTTGTTCGGGCGTCCAATGCTTCTTTTTCCGCTTGGTGACATGTCTCTTGCAATTTTAACTGTTCTGTTGTTACCTATTCGTGAAATATATTGCTTCACTCGTCTCTTCGTCTTCTCACCCATTACCCTATCGGTTGTACATCACATTGGTCCCGTATTTTGGCGTTTCTTATGCGGTCGAGTCTTGTTTTTCCAGAAATTCTCCTTAAGGTCTTCATTCCTGCCGTCTCCAGAAGTTGTTTTCTTTTCACAGTATCGGCAGCATATATTAAAACGAGTCTGACAACGCTTTTATAAATTCGTAACTTAACCTCGCGCTATAGGTATTTGTTATTCCAAATTACATCATTTAAGCAACCAGATATTTTTGTTGCTTTATTAGCCTGTCTCCTTACTTCTTCTTGTAGGAATCCGCTACTTGTTCTTTCTATTCCTAGGTATGTGAAGCTCATCATTTGTTCTATTATGTTGTTTTCAATGTTTAGTTTACAGCGAATTGGATATTTACTAATTGTGGGGGCTTCTGTCTTTTTAGGGGAAATATTGAGCTTAAATTGTTTGCAGCATAAGTAAAATGGGTTGTAAAACGTTGTAGGGTGTCCTCGTTATCGGCAATTAATGCCACGTCGTCGGCGTAACACACAATACTCTCTGTTCTGCATCCTATATCCTTATCTTTTTTTCACATCTTTTATTACTTCCCTCATAATAATATTAAACAGCAATGATCTCAATGAGTCGCCTTGTCGAATACCTTTTGTTATGGGTATTTGGTCAGATAGTTTCCCATTATTTTTTATTTGAGCTTAGTTCTCTAAGTATGTATCTTTTATTAGTTTAATCAGGCCATTAGGGACATTATGCTTCCCCAGAATTTCCAAAATAAATTTTAATTATACACTGTAGAAGGCCTTTTCTAGGTCTACAAAACACACAAGTGCCGGTCTATTATATTTTAATGCTTTTTCCTTGTCTGGTAATAAATATTGGGTCGGTGCAAGATCGTTCCGTTCTGAAATCCTGCTGCTCATCCTGAAGTGAAATTATTTGGGTCATTTTATTTGCAATGATTTTAGTTGCCACCTTTAGTAATGTATTCAACAGATTTATTCCTCTATAGTTTTCGGGGTCTTGTGTTTGCCCTTGCATATATATTGGTAATATAGTAGCCGTCTTCCACTCATCATCATCATCAGGTACCTTGGATTGGTTGCAGATTTGTTGCAATAATTTTATTATTTCGGCATTTAGGGTATCACCGCCGTATTTTAACATTTCATTTGCAATTCCGTCTACTCTAGGTGTTTTCCTGTTTTTAATTTTTTTATTATATTTTAATTTTCTCTTTATATACTTCTACCACGACCCTGATTATATTGTCTTCTTCTGGAAGGGTTTCAGTTTCTGCCGTATAACGGTTAGAGAAATGTTTGACCTAAGTTTGGTCATCGATTTTTGAACTGACAAGCAGCTCCATACTATCTTTTTTCTGGGTTCTCACCATTCACCATATTTGCTTCTATAATCAATAGAATCATGTTGTATTTCACCAGTATACACGGCCCAGAATTGTACTTTTATTTTTCTAACATCTGGGGTAAAACACCCATTTATTGGCACCTTCATCTTCGAAATCTCAGTAGATCATCAGTATTAGTGGTAGAAAACTGATTTTTTGAAAATTTGATCCTCGATGCATTGGCTACATAAATCTGTTAAGTTTTTATTCAACAAGTGCCTGAAATAAGTGAAAAAATATAATAAAAGCATTGACTGCATTTGTGCCAGCTATTGGCAGTATAGCCAATGATTGGCATAAGAATTGAATCACTGATTGGCAGGGTAGCCATACATTGGCATTAGAGATCGAACCGTTGATTGGCATTATTGGCATTAGGCTTGCGTTTTTCATTGGCACCCCTGGCGTAAATTATGCCAAAAATGTATTACCGGATTTCAATTTTGCAATGAACAATAAAGCAGTATCAATGTAATACATTCAAAATTGTTTTCGAACATTTTTTTCTTCTTCAGGCAAATGATATGATACGTTCTAGTACATCTTCGACATTTTATTCCAAGATTTGTACCATAAATATTTTGCACACAAAAATATCACAGCCCTCCATATACGGTCGCCTTACTTTGTACTTCATCTTGTTTTCCAGTGGTAATTAACTGAATAGTCATCTTAGTCTCTAAATATATCGCGTACATGGTGTGGAGGCATCTTGGGCGCAGTTTTTCGTACAATGGCCGAGGCTGCTTTTGAAGCTCTTTTCGAAGCAGTTTTCGAAGGAATTTTCTAAGTAGTCTTCTTATTTGTTTCAGTCTTTTTCTTACAGATACTATTTTCCAATTTCTTATGTTTGCATTGCTTCTTTTGATTTCCAATTCTTTAAGTCTTTGTTTCTCGTCAAAAATCTGTTTGAATCTTGACGAAGTTATGACGTTAGGGATTCTTCTGGTCCCCTTCTTACCCTTTCTTTCGGGAGTTTTCGGCCAAAATAGAAAAGTTGATAAGTCATTATTATTTTCGCCGTTCGCTCAAGGTTTAGTAGGGCCATCCTCTGTCGCAGCAGGTTGAAAGGTCTGTGATTCGCTGAAGGTTCAGTAAGGCTATCTTCAGGTGTGAAAGGTTTATGATTCGCTAAAGGTTCAATAGGGTCATCCATAGAACATGGAGGTTCGTTGCAAATGGGTCTCTCGATGGTTATTTTGTCACCTGAAACAATCGTTTCCGGATATTGTTTGTCCCATATACCATCCGTTCTCAAATTTGACGTTTCGCTTGTAATCGCTGGCAAGATCGCCGGTTTCGGATTAGAAAACTTCAAGACCGAAAGTACTTATTTCTTTTTCGGCAACTTCGGAGTGTGAGACATCAGCAAACTCTCCTGTTTCAAAAAATACCATATCCATATTCAGAATGTCTTGTTCAATAAAGTCGTTCTCGTGTGGGAGTTTTGAATTTTGAACTAAGTCGAAATTGCAGTGTGGTCTTTGTTATGCGGTACTTTTTGGATGTGCCGGTTTTTATTTCCTCCAGTATGATTTTTATTTACTCTTCGGTGTACCTCTTCACATAGCTTTGACTAACTTTCAATTTTGGCATCTAGAAGAAAAAATACTGGAATATTAACTACCTTCATACAAGAGATAACGCGAAAGAAACAAGAACCACTAAAATTGAAATTTGAAAAGAATGTCAGTGATATGAGAAACAGCGTCATCATTTTCCAGCCAAATTATATGCTTCCAACACGCACATGAGGTCTCTGCTCAGTTACCAATTCTTTCAAATTTGTTTTAGCAGTATCCGTTGACTTAAGTGAAAATAATGGTCGAAATATAGAAGATTCAATGATTGGTTCTCTGCATAAACAAGAATGTTGATTGGCACCCATGCCAATCATTGGAAAAATACTGTTTCGCGATCCAATCGTTGGCACCCCCAAAATAATAAAAAATGTAGATTATATAGCATGTATTTAATGGAATTATTGTTGAACGAAGGTATATACTAATAATGAAAGAAACCCCCAACGGTTTCTGAATGAAATTGGCCAAATTATGACCTAGTTTCCGAAACTGAATTCTTAAGAAATTCATAAAAAACTTACCTTGACAAACGTGCTCTGATACCTCAGCCTCTTACATCGCAATGGAAAGAGTTACAAATGGTGTATAGCTTGCATTCAATAATATAAGGTTGCCAGATTACACAAATATATACAATTTGTTAGAAAAGCCTACGATTCACTGTTTAAAACAAAAACTGTACGAAGGTGCCAATCATCGGGGACCCGCCAACAACACCCGCATTTACCCTGCATTTACTTCATTTTGTATCTGTTTGTAGTTCTCATAGTCATCTGCCTATCTCGTTTGTAGATATTCAAGATAGGCTTTTCTTTTCTTCTCGGTTTTATTTTGAATTTCCTCACAGAACCATGGAGTCCTGTGATTTATCGTTTTGTTTATGTCTATTTTATTTGTTCTTGAATCTTCTTCAATTGTCGTTTACACCACGCCATCATCCATCGTGTTGTTGTATCTTCTAACCCTTCTTTGTTTAGCTTTTTAACATATATGACCTGCTTTTTTCCTTGGATTCTTAGTCTTAGTTTACATAATACCAATTTATGCCAAGTATATTTAAATTTCATTGCATGATTGTAGACTGTATTATTTATCCATAAGTTGTTATCAGCACAGAATTATATTAGTGTCTCTCCGTTATCATTGTACACCTCCTCGTTAAATCGCTGCTTGATTCCAGGTACAATTGAATTTCCCACTCTTGCGTTCAGATCTCCCAATAATTACTATTGGTTGATTCACTGGGATTTTGTCGAGGTAGTTTTGCAGTGTTTCGTAGAATTAGTCTTTGTCCTTTTTTGGTTTATTTTCTTCTGGAGCGTACACACTTAATATATGCAGTACGGAACTTCTCAATTGTAGCGTTACTGTTACAATCCTTTCATTTACAAACTTATAATCTTTGATAGCGTCTTTATAATTTTTGTTAATTAATATGCCTACTCCTTTCGCTCTCTTTTCCTTGCTTACTCCACCATATATTAAGATAAAATTCTAATATTGACAAACTCCTTTGCCTTTCTTCTTCGTTTCGGATATAGCACACACTTCGATATTGCATCTGTTCATTTCTGATATTACTTCTTGATCTTTAGTGTTCCATGATCATATGTTCCAGGATCCTACCCTGATATAATTTTGTATCCATATTTGCTTTTCCCGTTGTCTCTCGGTGGTGATCATCGTGTTAGCTGTCCGATTCAGAGGCTGTATTTTGATTCTAATAGCATATCATTGTTTATTTCTCTGGTTGGGTGCTAGCTTGTTCCAGAGAATCCCTCCTCCTTTCTCAACCGGGCTTGGGACCGGCTACGACGGAGTTCGGAGTACAGAAGTACATGTATAAAACTGCAGGAAAGATTACCCCTTTCCATCAAGCAGTTTCAACTATATTTCCGGTGTTTCCGTGATAGCTCCAATGGGTAGCATCTTTTAAATACCCAGATGCCGGATAGGAGCTATTCTGAAAATCAGTAAGATTTATCTAACTTATAATATTATATATAACATCGAACTGTGTTTTAATAAACCCGCGAAATTCCTAAGTGACGCCGCTGGCTGCCCAACCATAATTGGTGTCCCTAAGTAGCTTCATAGTAGAGTACACATACCTTTCACTAAATATGTCTATGGCGCCGCTGACGGGATAGTACATGGCTCGCCCATTTTTGCTAATGAAGTACATAACAAACTTTAAATTTCAACTTAGAATACCATAATAGTTACTGAAATAAATGTTTTTTTAAACTGAAACACAGATGTTTCAGTTGCTTCTTTAACAGATAGTTCTTGAAACATCCTCTTTTGTTTGCCTCTTGGTGCTCTGAAGTAAGTGTGACTAGAGTCAGGCTAACGGGACACATTACGCGAGCTAGTCAGTTATACGAATATACTTGAGGACATCTGGAATAAAGGTGTTGCTAATTCCAGTCATGGTAGAGCAGTTCTCCAACATAGATCTTCTTATTGTTGCAAGAGTAAGACAGTGACACAGCCGTGTTGTATTGTTTGCCATCTACCGTTGCTTTGTTGCAACTAAACATAAGTTTCCTTTCTACCTGGATTTATCTAATGTATCTTGTACGACATTAAAGGTTTTCAAGCGCATTTTATACAGACACTCAGTTTCTTTGACGATCATTTAAATGATTTTTGGGATAATAATACGGATTTCCATTTCCTCTGAGCTAAATAATTATTAATTTGAAAACATTTCCAATAGACCTTACAAATTGTCGTGTGATTCACAATCGAAGATGAGAAAGTTGGCAAAACAACTTTCAAGTGCTGGTACGGCACCACGTAAATTTCACTTTAGAGCGACCTTGAAGTGACCTTGAAATCTATATTTTCCAACTTTAGCAGTATTTATCTCATAGTTGTACTTACAATTTCGAAATTTCCTTTTATTTGTACAAAGTTATTAGAAATATATCAATACTACGTTAAAGAGTTGTCCAATAGATCCATAAATGGAAATTTAGTATTCCGCTGAAACACAAATTGTGCGGCAAGATTTTGTGCCGGCCTAAGAGTGTGTTGGCTAAAATGGAACCCAGCACACCAAAATAACAGATTGATCTTTATTACCCCATCTCTAATGGATTTCCTGTTTTATTTTACTGTTATGGCCGCTGGCAATAAATTAAATTTATCTGATGGTTTCGTAAAACTGTATATTCGTTAAATGGCTCGTTAATTCATTACAGGGACAAAGCGCATAATTCCAATATATTAAGAGCTTTCGCTTTATCATCGCTGCTACATATTCTGCATGTAAGTGTGGGAACCTTAAGCTGCTCTATATATGTATAATCTAGTGCCTGGGACTAAGTTGCTTGACATAAATGCCTCACTGTTTCACAACTGAAACAGAACTAATTTTGTAAGTGGTTTTAGACCCAACTCCTGGGTTCGACGTCATTTTCAAAACCGTGACTAATACAGAGGTTAGACAAAAGCTGTGTAATATAAGCCAGTTTAGTTGCAGAAATTCAGATAACAATAAGTATATGCATCTAGAATTGTTACAACTATTATTATTACCAACTGAAATGACTAAGAAAGTGTAGCAGCATTAAAGATAAATAATGCAAATTACTCTATTTTAAACAGTTACAGTAATTTAATTGACTGCGGCGTCAATGATACAAAATAAACCTATTTATAAGTTTTATATTACATAAGTACAAAAAAATTAATTTTGTCTTGGGGTCACTGCGAGTTAGAGTTGAATACCCTGAACTTTTATTACCAAAGTTTTTTGGCGTAAAATGTTATAAGCTTATAAGAGCACACACTTAACAACAGTACATGGGCAACTTCCAGCAGGTTCGTCGTAATAAAGGAAATTACATGTACGGAAATTATATTTTGCTGATGAAACTTCAACTTCTAATGTGCAGTACGAAACAGGGATGTTACATTCTGTGGCACTAAAATAAAATTTCCATTTTATGACTGTAGCATGAAGAGATTTTATAAGCTTTCCACTGCTAGGTTTTTCTCATATTTTCCAAACTTTTTTAATTTCATGAAACTCTTTATCTTTTCAGCATGTTCCGTAATCTATTTTGTATCCCATTGGATTGATTACTTTAGTTAGTGTGTGTAAATTGTAATATAAAGCTTTATGTGATATTTCAGATAAAATATTCCTATACAGTGTACGTCGCTTAATGTGACTTAATTTTACACCGGGACTCCAGTTTTTCGATAGCAATAACCGATTGATAATAATAAACGGTGAAACCGTTGCAACAAAATGTTCTTTTCCCGTTTCGTTTCTTTGTAAGTTCTTTCATATCATCGGACCATCTATACGGGAATCACGTTCTCGGACATTAGCGAATCAGTGTTTCAATCTAGATTGCAAGTGATCGTCTTTCTTTTAATGTTTAAACTGTTATTTTGCTGTACATCGGGGTTTAGTTCAAAACTTTTTTTTATTTTACTGCCTAACGTTAAATTGTTTTGCTGCATTCCTCTGGATAAAATTACGTGTCTTTCTTACCTTAGCCATTGCAAAGTTAGAATTGAACTGAGTTAGCTGCTGCCAACCAGCCTGCAGATTGTTTATTAAACTTATAAAAGAGACGCTGGTACCGCCCAAGCATGAAAAATCGAAGATAAAATTGCATGCCAACAAGGTTATTACTCGTGGACAAAAACAACCCTATGAAAAAATTGATAACATAAATCTAAGTAATGATTACTATAAACGATGCTTTTCCTATGCAGTCGCCCGATCCGTTCTCCGCGAAAGTGATAACAATACCCGAATGATCATATTATCCGCGATTCCAATACGGGGCGTGCACTGTATATCTTGGCGCCTCCACCATTTGAATATTTATTAAAATACTTATTTTTTATATATTCCTCAAAAATTGCAATCTATTAGATTATACCATTTGGTTACAAGAATTAACCATTTTACTGAGAAATAAATACGAGAAATTAATGCTTTATGAATTTATTTAGATTGCCCCAATAAAATCAATCACCTAAAGTTTCTACAGAAACCTACAACTTTTGAATTTATAATTGTAATATTGTTTGCTTAAAATAATTAGCTAAGGCAATGATGCTATTGGTTTACTTTCCTATTACCAAAGTCAGTAAAATATTTTAAATTTCGAGTTTTTACACAAATTTTTCGCTGTTTCAACATTTAAAGTATGTAAAAATAGTACTTATTACATAATACAAATTTGATTTCAGTTCGTTGTCAAGAGTTTAATAAATTTTAGTAAATTCATCAATCAGTATTTTCATTTTACTCAAGAAATGGAATGTTTCCAGGGGCCCACTGGGTTATTAGGAATTTTCTAGGGGCTACCAACTCATATTGATTATTGATGCGTGATTACCTTCTTAGTTATATATAAATAAATGCTGGCTCTTGTTTTGTAATAACTAAAAATAAATACCTTAAATATTAATTTTAATATTAATGGCAAATTGTTGTTTCAGTAAAATTACTGAAAATTACAGAATACTGAGGTATTCCAAGATTAGTCAGTAGTAGAAGTAAAACATAATAAATAAATTTTTCGCATAGCATTATGTATTAAAACTATAACAAGATGTATTTTTGCATGATACAAATATAATTTTTAAGATAAGAAGCGCAATATTTGATGTAAATATATATCTATTTATATTTAATACTGCTCGTTTGTCCACATTACTACATACGACATTTAGAAAAGTGGTTCCCCATGTTTCTTCCTCTAATTACATTGGATTATATACACGGACAGCCTTAGAAGAAGTATATACATTTTTTTAAAATAAATATTCATTTCTTCCTACGAAGAAGTTGTTCGGTTCGGAACTTCAATGGTTGGATTGGGATGTGCTTCAAGCCGAAGTTTGTTGGGCAATGCTGATGTTTTAGCGTAAATGTCATGTGCACTTAGTTACTTTCGTTAGCTAGTATTCGCCAATGTTTTGCCCACTCTTGGAGCAGGAGTATATGAAATGGTATTGGAGTTTCTCTCAGACCTAATGCATTTTCGTTGGTAGCTAAAATTGCTGTGTCGCCAGCAAATGTCCATAATAGGGTATCTAAGCGAAGTGGACAGATCTGATGCATATATCACGTACAACAGGAGTCCCAATATATTCCATGAGGAACTCCTCAGATGATATCATGTAATTCCGATGATTCCTCTCCATGTTTTACTTGAAAGTGTCGACATGTTGAGTAAGACTTTAGTAGGAGATAGTAGAGATATGATATGATCTGCTTAATTTTAAATAGAAGACCTTAGTAAAAGCTTGTTTGATATCTAGGAAAACAGAAAAAAATCTTTGGAATAGTTTATTAGTAACAAATGTTAATGTCGTTCTGACGATTATAAGTTTTTATTTTTATTTTCATTTAGGAACCACCGGAGTTCGCAGTTGGATTAGGATGCTGGGTTAAGTATTAGGCAGCTGCTTCGTTTTATATTTTATTGTCTGTAATTCAATTCTGGAAAGTTGTTACTTTATGCAATACTGTTTCAGTCGGAAGATGGGTTATAATCAGCCCGAAAACGTTAACGTTGCTACGAATTTTATATAATTTCTCTATTAAAAGTGTTTGTGGGAATCGACATTGGTTTTATTATATTTATTTATTTATAAACGTTAGGGTTACAACATTGGCAACATAATTTAATTATAAAAATTAGTTTATAACTGTCCTGTTCTTGATAGAAACATTTGCTATAATTAATTGTATTTGCATATATAGGATTTCAATTGTGTACAGTGGTTTTCTGCCCACTATATATTTTATTATGTCGTGCCAGCTTGCACTTTATGTACATATACGTAACCCAACATACATACAGCAACTGATATTATTGAATATTTTATTATTGTATGGAAATAGATTATAAATACTTCCGGCTGGTCTCTTATTGTAGTATGTAACACTTTTACTAATAGGAGTATTAATTATAATAGCGTTTAACAAGAAACGGGCCCATTGGGTGTAAGCGTACTATAGCAAAAACTTAACAAGAGAAACATTCGAAAATAAATACCAAAGTTTTATTTAATTTAGTAAATTTTCAAAATAGCCTCCATCCACTTCTACATTTTCCACTTCGATTAAAAATCAATCCTCAAACTGGAACAAGCATATCAGATATAATATTGATTAGTCGATTTTGTAAATTTTGGTTTACTACCGGAGTTCTATATACTATTCCTTTCGTTGTATTCCAAAGAAAAACGTTCAGTGGAGTGTTATCGCAACAACATGGTGGACATGTACGCACAGCTCCTCTTCCAAACCAACATCTTCAAAATATGTTAATTAATCCTTAACAATTCAATAGTAGTGAGCAAAACAGCCATCCTCTTAGTATCACAGTTTATGTCTAACATTTATCTTAAAACATCCCGGGTAAAATGTTTTATAAGAAATTCAAGTAACGTTATCCAGTTAAACTCTTATGGAAGAAGTGTCCTCGAATGATACGGTTCCTACTACGCCACACTAATAGTGCGTATTATTCCTATTCATTTGCTTATGGTGTGAGCATTTCACCGCTAAACAACAAACAATTTAAGAAAATTGATCCAAAATAAATTAATTCTAAAATAAATTATAAACCTGCCTCTTTTCTAAGGGTCATTTTCATGCCGTTTGTGCACCAAAATAACATGATAGATAAAATGTATTTCCTTTTAGAATTCTTCTAATAACTGAAGTTCTACGTCTACTAGATCTCTTTCACTTGCGGATTCTCATTCACTACCTTTAATCATTCTCCACGTTCATAATCGTTGTAAGCCTACATCTTCTGTAATTAGCAGACCTTTCTTTCTTCCTCAAAGCCGTTTCAAGGCATATAAATATTTTATTTTCGGGCGGTGGCCTTCTGGTTGGTTAACGCCTCATATTGAAATAGCGAGCACATTTTCGCGGCATTCATTAAAAATAAACAGGACATCCCACGCACATTGTTTTCAAATTATTAACATATCCTGCTAAAGCATTTTCGTGTATGTTGCTACTGACCCTTTGTACTCGTATTATATGTAATGTTTCTTCATAATGAAACCATTTAGGTATTTTCATTTGCCTGAAGAATAATTAATATGAAGATTTTTAATTTGAATTCTTTTTAAAAACACATTTCTAATCAAAGGCAGCTTCGAGATGAAAACATCCAATTAAAGCGAAATAATAAGCATAAACTTGATTTCAATTGGTGATAAGCTATTGTAGTCAAAAAGCCATTCATTTCGTTGTACAAAAATGCATTCTCACTTTTTCCGGATGCACCATTTACATATAAAAGGTTGCATTTGACTTTTAGTGCGTGAAAAACTCAAATTTTGTAATGCATTTTATACGCCACTTCCTGGATATCGGCGAATATTTATTTTAATAGTCACGAGATATCATTACTGGACGGTGCAACATATTTGAGTGTTATACACTTAGACAGATAATATATATTATAATAGTATTCACTTCATGTATTTGAATAGCTAGCTGTACGTCGCGAAGGGATGTTCCTAATACTATTCTAAACGAGAATGGGAGGCTTTGGGAGTAATTCCTTTACAATTGTGGTGGAAAATCGCAATTCGTTCGTCGTTATACGATGTAGGGCATTGTCTTGGAGGGATGTTTAACAGACTGGAATTAAGTGTATGGATTCTTTTGCAAATAGCATTCAGAAGACCGTTCGGAATAGGTGAATTAAATGAGCGTTTTGTAGAAAAACAACAAAGGATTTTAGCAAATATACAAATGAAATTTTACTTATTAGGTTTTCATAGTACAATTGAAAAATACACAGTACAAATTCAATATCATCAATATACCGGGTGATACACGGGAGAGTACGAGCCTACCATTCGAAAAACAGGCGACACCATATATATATACTCGTATATATATATATATATATATAT
>JABXWE010024014.1:0-10185 GCA_014611495.1 Limonius californicus | reverse complement strand
ACTGTACCAACATTTCAGTCAAACTTGCAGCGCTTTACGTTTTGCAAGTTCATACAGGTGATGACGTCATCAACACACACCGCATCTCACGGATTTGATGGTGTTTCGACGATGTGATTCCGCAATTCCGTTTATGCGATCCTTCCGATGTGGATAATATGCGATACTCCATAGTATTACATATGATAGCAAATAAAAATGAGATCCGTCCGTTCCGTGCGATGCGAATAGTATGCGCCTACCTTTAGCGCACGTCACACGCGGATATAGTTAATTTCTAATTCTCTGCCAACGCACCTAATGCTTCTTGAGGAATCATTTCTCATCAAATCAAGAGCTACATCATCATGTAGACGCTGACGACCAGCATTTACACGTGGTGGCACCGCAACATTCCCGTTAAACAGAATTCGGTTCTTTAATCTTCTAAAAACTTTAACATCTGGTAGCCGCCGCAGAGGATGTCGCACCGCATATAAACGCACCGCTTGCCCTGCTCGATTATTACAAGCCCCAAGTGCCATCAGCATATCGTAATATTCTCGATTTGAATAATTATCGGCCATTATTTCGCAATTTGAATTGAAACTTTTTACAATAAATTGTTTTGAACTATCTTTTGTTTTCTGACAGTTGTCATGGATTAATTTTAACCACTTGATCAAACATTTAAAATTAAAATTGAAGACCGTTTTCGACCACTTTCAGATTTTTCGAACAACGATAACTCGAAAACTGCCGGTCTGATCAAAAAATGGTAGAGGAACTTTTTGTTTAGTTTTTGTCGCATAACACCATTCCACAGTCCGTGGGCGCGAATTTTGAAACACCCTGTATATGTATATACAGGGTGTCTCAGAAAGAATGGCCCAGCGTTTAGTCATAGATTCTTTAGGTAAAAATAAACCGATTAATCCTAATATACCTTAGGCAGAAAGTCCTTCCTTAAGAAGTTATAGGGCCTTAAAGTTCAATTTTTTATTTTTTCTGTTTATTGTAATTTCCACAAATCTAAAGATATTTCTTTGAAATTTGATACACATACTTACCATTATGCTATACAGTGACAGAATTATTTTCATTAACCAGGCTTGATTGTAAGAGACACTTAACCTACCACTGAAATTTTATTTTAGCTCTAACTTTGTTATTAGTAGAAAGTTTTAAAATTTTATTTTATTTTCTGAAAGAGAATTAAAAAATACAAAAATAAGGTACTCTTAGTTCATACGCGTAAAAGCAACCGTTTGCCTTAAAATGCTTGTCCCAAGTTTTGGGTTGTCGTTACGACGTGCAATTATCAGGTAGCCATGATCGCAAAAACAATGGGTAGTGCTTGTGACCTACAGTAAAGAACAATGCTAAGTCAATTAAATACTTTACTGTTATAGAAATAGTATTTTTAATTTCTGGTTTGTTTACGAAAATGCGTCGACATAACGAATGTCCAGGAATTTTCGTAAACACAAAACAGAAATTAAAAATACTATTTCTATAACACCAAAGTATTTAATTGACTTAGCATTGTTTTTACTGTAGGTCACAGGCACTACCCATTGTTTTTGCGATCATGGCTACCTGATAATTGCACGTCGTAACGACAACCCAAAACTTGGGACAAGCATTTTAAGGCAAACGGTTGCCTTTATGGGTATGAACTAAGAGTACCTTATTTTTGTATTTTTTAATTCTCTTTCAGAAAATAAAATAAATTTTTAAAACTTTCTAGTAATAACAAAGTCAGAGCTAAAATAATATTTCAGTGGTAGGTTAAGTGCCTCTTAAGGTCAAGCCTGGTTAATGAAAATAATTCTGGTACTGTATTGCATAATGGTAAGTATATGTACCAAATTTCAAAGAAATATCTTTAGATTTGTGGAAATTACAATAAAAAGAAAAAATAAAAAATTGAACTTTAAGGCCCTATAACTTCTTAAGGAAGGACTTTCTGCCTAAGGTATATTAGGTATAATCGGTTTATTTTTACCTAAAGAATATACGACTAAACGCTGGCCCATTCTTTCTGAGACACCCTGTATATAAACAATTTTAGAAATTGTATTACTATTTGCTATGTGTATACAAACAACAAGCAAATCATATGTTAGTAGTTGATATACAAATAGCATGAAACAATGACATATACATTGAAATCCAATCAATTTACAACACAGACGATACTTTAAAGCCATATTAGTTTATTAACACAATTCAACATAGTAACTTAACTAATTAAATCTATGAGATAAATATAGCGGTTGATGTATATTTAGTCTTTGTGTCTTTTCACTATGGTCTAGAACCGAGGTTTAGGATAATGTTCTAGGTGCGTATTCGTACTGCTCCACCAAGGGGTGGAGTAGTGCGAATATGCACTGCCACTCGAGGTCACAGTGAAATGCGGCCGATCGCTCCCGGCTGAGGCGACCGTATTTCACTTAGTTCAGTTTAGGGTGCATGTTGCTTGAATGGATAGTATGTAAGGGACGCCCGCACCCCCCTGAATAATGCGAAAGCGGTTCCGGGAAGGGAACAGTAGTATGAATGAACGAAAAAAAGCATAAATACTTCTCACTGAATTTTACTCACATCTCACATCTTTCACCGAGTATGAAAAATATCTTGTTACATGGGTCCAAAGATTCCAATTTACTGATTTTTAACATTTATAATTTCTGTTTAAATATCAATTTTTTGATGTTCTTAATATATATTTTTAAATTTAGCTTTCATGTAGATGCAGAAAATAACATTAAGTAGGCGACATTACTGAATAATTTAAGGTAGCACCAACATATATCACACATATAACACGACAGAGTATTTATTTATTAGAAATTCCTTTGTATATGTACTACCTGGTAGTTTAACGATAGACGACATGGATGACTGAAAACAATATTTATTTTAAATTTCAAAAATGTATAATATTCTATCAAAATGTAATGGTAAACTAGTGATTCAATGTCAACACTGTTTGAATAGCTGCTTTTCCAATACTGTTGGATATATATTTGGCCTCTATAAACTATGATAAAGATAAAAGCGTGGCAACCTGCTGTCCATACACTAGCATGGATTAATAAAAAAATAAGCGATAAACAGAACAATTCAACGAAATATACGAAATCTTTATTTAAATGCATTTTTAGATGTGGATTTTAGTTTGGAATTTACATCATATTTATTAAATGTAGCTTGATCTATGTCTAGATCCTAAATTAAATGATCCTATCTCAATATAGCTTAAGATTAATTTTATCTATGACATTAATGATGTCAGTTTCTATAAGATGGAAGGGGATAGCTACTAAAATTGTAAAGTAGCGAGCGATACATTTTAAGGATGACGAAAGTTGACTTGTATGCAACTTACACTATGTAACAAAAAAATATTCACGGTTTCTTTAGAAGAAAATCCGTATGCCGCTAATTGTACAAACTGGCGATTTCTCAAAATTAGAACTAATCAAAGACATCCAAGTTTTTTTTTTACGTAAGTGATCGCAAGTTAGTTGTGATCTCGCGCACCGTACTGTAGCGGACCGCATTTGCCATTATGTTTATATTATTACAGACAGATGAACTTTGGGACATTATACCAATAATTTAAATTTTTAATCTATACTCGCATATATATATTTCATGTAAAAGGTAACTGCTAATTAATTTTAGTTGGCGGGTTTGAAATCACACTTCATTTATCTTGGAAATGGCCATTTCTTAACATGTGTTTATGCTTTGGTAAAAGGGGCTGTCCTTTACGGAGACACTTAATTTATGAGGGCAACGATCATAACTAAATATCCACTTTCATATACAATGAATGGAATTGTAAAACGACTACCCATTCGGTAGTTAAATTTTATATTTTCATATTTAAAACATTCCTTTCCAGCGTTTTATTTCAGCTATGTATTCCAGGTAAATAGGTTAACAATACGACTTTGAATTACTCGATCTCAAGTACGTAGGATAGGCAATAACAGCTGACTTTCGCGCGGTCTGTTGTTGTGATAGATGTTTGGGGTAGTCTAGGCCATAACCTTTCTAAATTATTACCTTTTTGTGGAACTCAACCCTCATGTGTGATATCCCACGCATGAACGTATTAATTAAATACTAAATTATGGGAGTTATTTATTTAGTTTGGTCTTCAGATTTTTAACAGACAATTTAACTATTTTTACGAAAATTATTAAGTTCCAAAATTAATGGGGCCATAAAATTCATTAGTTCAACCAACGAAGAAGGGTTCCTTGTTGGCTTCACCCCCGGCGGAGAGTTCACTCAGAAACGTGTTACTTAAATAGGAAATTTATTAGGAGCTGAGGATTAGGTAAAGAGAGTTATTTCGGCTGATTTAGTACTCATATAATTAAATTAATTTTTAACTAAATATGATTGGGCTCACAATAAATGGAGCGTTAAATTGTTTTTCAAATTGGTACACACGTGCAGCATGTTTACAGTTTTCCACCACCAAAATTCTGACATTTGGGGCTATAAAAGCAGAAGTAAAGTGTTAGGAAGGCATTCTTGATTGAATTATCAAGAAGCAGAGTTCTTGTAGTTTTGCGCTAAGATTACTTGGCAGCACTTTCAAAAATCTAATCCTTTCGCTAATTTACACTGTTAGTTTTGCGCTAAGATTACTTGGCAGCACCTTTAGAAATCCAACTCTTTCGCTAACTCACACCTGTAATTTGCGCTAAGATTACTTGGCAGCACCTTCAGAAATCTAATCCTTTCGCTAATTTACACTGGTAGTTTTGCGCTGAGATTACTTGGCAGCACCTTTAGAAATCTAATTCTTTCGCTAACTCACACCTGTAATTTGCGCTAAGATTACTTGGCTGCACCTTCAGAAATCTAAATATCTTCATACTTGAGATCACGTCGTACTACCTCGGCTAAGGTTTCCTGCAGTTTCCTAGCCTAAACAGGTGAATACCAGAGGTAGTTAAATTGCACTGTCTGCAGTTAATATTGACGTTAATAAAGGTATTAAACCTCTCTGGTGTTTTATTTCACGTATTTAGCTCAACTACTCTAGATCCGAACCTAAGACGATCACGACGAAGCACGACGAGTCACGACGAATAAAAGCTAAACACAACACAAGGGTCCGTAACGTTACAGTACAATGAGAATGTTAATGGCTGTGAGCACATCTTTGAGATTTCTAATATTCAGTAGGTAGATTTGTATATTACTTCTAACTATTTTTGTGTTGGTTGTTTACATTCTAGTATGGTTCTTAGTTTCCGCTACGGAAGAATACCAAGTATCCAGCGATCAAAAAGGTTTCAAATTAGGATTGGCTGTGAGTGCTACAATGCATGTCGTAGCTGTTATGTTATGTACCGGCCGCACCTTGTGTTTATTTCTTTGAATGTAAACACAACTAAAGTGAACTTAACCTCAAAGCGTATGTCGTCGTAATAAAACGCACTCTAAAAAGTAAACAAATTACAACCAGATTAAGCAGATTTTGACAGGTAAATAAAATATTTTTTATTATACCTGAATCATAATCTCTGTTTTTGAAACTAAAAAGCGTGCAAAAACGGGTTTTTAAAACACTATAGTGCTTTAAAGTTGACTAGGTAACAAGAAATTCACTTGTTGGCCATCCAGCTGGATAATTTTTCGTATTCCTTGCAATACGCTTGTTTAGATTTCGCAGGGATTAATCGCTGTCCAGCTTGTTCGGCTAACATTCTAATCTCGGATAAATTATCCTCGTTTGGTTAATTTTGTAATTCACGAACATAAAGTCGAAACAAACTTCACAAATCAACAAATTTATAGTAAATATGCATAGCAACGAAACAACAACAATTGCTAACCGTTTCTATATCAACGATTAATGACATAATGACAAGATTACTTTGAAAACAGGATTTCAATTTCCTTTTTTCGTTATAATTTTTAGATTGTAGTGCAGGTATAATAAAAAATAGCGTATAATACACGTGTGCTCGTTAAAAGGCACTCGGATTCGCCTCGTGCTTTTAAACCCGTCGCGCGTGCTTTAAAGGCTTGCTTATACACTTATATTATAATATACTATTAATTTGCCAGTTGTTTAAATTGGCATTTGTTTATAGTTCAGTCTCAGAAATGTAAAAAATGTTCATAGGCCTACCTAATTTGAAAATGTTTTCATCCCATATTGTAAGCTATTTAATGCTTTATAGATAAGATTATGAAATAAAGCACTGATAGGTACAAAGTGATTTTTTAAAAAGTCAATTGCAGTAGCCTAGGGATTGTCCCGTCTATATTAAGCTTTAGAATCTGACAATATGAAAATTGTAACAGAAAGAAAGAAATCTTGACGAAAAACCTGTAATTTACTTACCTTAATAAATTACAAATCAGTTGCAACTAAATACTTGTTCATTTTCACATTTTGTTGGGCCAAAATTTTTAACTACCTGAACTGTCACACAGTTTGACATACAGGTAAATGTCATTCAAAGCTCATTACAGCTGACTGCAGACGGAATAGCTTTTCTCTACGACTATAATATAATGTATTCGTTACATATACCTTTTTAGTTGAAGAATGATAGATATTCTCCATTGCCGTTGGATTCTGTAAAAAACGGTGGGATAATGAATCAGAATCCAATGGGCGTGGCATGTTAGCGCTTGGATCTCCCACTTGTTTTTGAAGTAACTGTCAAAAACAGTTTTAAATTTTCGTATTCGTAAAAACAGTAAGAACTAGGTATGAATAATTCAGACAGCGAAAACGCTGAGACGTGTTTGCCACCAGAAATAACGGAAACCGCGAAAACGACGTGTAATTTACTGCCGAGGAAATCGCAGAAACAGTACACACGGCATAAAATCGTTGTGGCTAGTGAACCGATATATGTACGTTCATCTAAAGCAAAATTTTTATAATACTGATTCAGACCAAAAATTGTAACTTCCTATGAAATAGTCGTAGAGAAAGTATAGTCTCCTACTCGTGTAGAATAGCTATTATTCACTCGGATGATTCTGTCACTCGCCTTCGGCTCGTGACAGAATTTTCATCCTCGTGAATAATAGCTGTCATTCTACACTCGTTGAAGAATATACTATTTTTCTAGGCTTGCTGCAACTGACTTTTTAAAAAATCACTTTGTATGTATAATGTACACCAAATAATATTTTTGTGTTTTGGGAATAAATAAAAACTACAAAATATGCCACTGTTTTGTTGTAGTTGTGTATTAATATTTGATTTACTACTGTGTATATCATTTCTCATCTTTACGGGTTGACAACACTGCGCTGACGTGCAACAGTGTAATCAACATTTTAATTTCTACTGGTTGTCAAAAATATATTCAATGGTTCACATTCTGTGATTTTATATCGTATTAAAAACGATTTTAATTCATATTGTTTTGGTTTAATACCATTTGTAAGCATTTAAGGACGATCGGAATGTGTTCTTTAAGCCATGTCTTATACAGAACTGGAATATGGATACCAAGGTTTGCGTAATACAGTACGATCTACACAGTTTTATGTTGGAGGAGTAAGTTTATCGTATTGTAGTGAAAAAAAGAAATATGTGTGTAGTTCGTTATTTTTGTGACGATGAACGCTTTTGTCATAGCGTAGAGGTAGGGATTTCATCATAAAATAAAATTGGCATTGACACATTAAATGAGGTTAGAATATCGATATGTCACTAACGAGAGAATACGATTTAAATTTCAAAATTTGATAGTATATTTTAACTTATGCTATTATTTACACTGTTAACAATAATATAAAAGTGGGAATCAAGTGAAAAGTAATCAGCTGAGATAATTATTTAAATGAGCTTTGAGCGGCAAAAATTGGAAAAATCATGTTTATTGCAAAAAGGAAGGGGTATTTACATGGTGTCTCAAATTTATAGTGCGGCGTAGAATTTCTAACCATTAGGAGATACTACTCTGGCGAATGGAGAAAAAAATATGCATGTCTGTAAGGATAATACACAATACGTTTTCATTGTTTACTTTTAAGAAATGCGTAATTGTTAATTGTTGTACTAACTTTCTTTATCAGTTCCTCTTTTACCTTACTAACTTCTAATCTAAAAAATCTGTTTGAATACAATTTTATGCACTGCATCGTCAGATGTATATAATATTTTTTTAAGAACAACAAACATCCCTATTTATGAAATGTAACCCACGTCAATATTTATTAGGTTGAAAGCATATTTTTCCCTTTTTAATATGTGTTATGTTGCAATTTTTAGAAGTATTAATATCAAATTTTAATATAAGTTACGTAAACACAACATCACTACTAATTATCAAACTAGATAGGTAATTAACATTCGAGTTAAGGCAATTCATTGCATATTTATAAACGGTTGTATCTCGTCATCGCATACATTACACTCCAATTTGCTCTTAGTGACATTATAACAGTGGAAATTGCATAAAAGCATAAGCAATCACTTTAAAAGTCGTAACAAAAGTCTCATTTAATTATCAAGTTTGAGTAATTGTATGTGTCTTACAATAATGTAGAAAGAAAAGAAAATCCATAGAATATGTAAATTGTTGCATATTATAGTGGATGCCAAAACTATGTACCTAGAGATAAAACGGAAGAGTAGAGACGACAAAAATAGCGAATTGCGACAAGCCAGTCAAGAGAGTGAAGAACGACGAGAGAGATACAGAGTCCGTATAATTTAAGGGTAGAATAATATACAGGGTTTTTCAACGAAAAGTAGCCACCCTCAGTATCTTTCAAAACGATTTTTTGTTTGAAAATCGCCAACACATGTCAACAGAGACAGCAAAGGGGACATCTTTTTATCTAAAATCCGGACGTCTGTCATCAACCATTTAGTCGTCACAGCCACCCCCTTTAAAATTTCAAATGGCACCATACCATGTGTGACACATCGTTGGAAAGGTTATTTCATAAGGAATTCATTCCACTATTTATTTTTTTTATTCGCCTGAAATTGACACATAAAAAAATTAAAAACTGTATTTTGTTTATTTCGGTTAAGCTGCTGAATATAGCAGTACCTAGATGCTTTTGTTTCATCTTCTGTTTCTTCATCTGTCATCAACATTCAGTTCATTTTGAATATTATAAAAGTGTCAACATGGTTTACACCACTGCCGAAAGAATCGAGATTGTGCGTTTTTATTTCAAAAATAACAACTGTGCACGAGCTGCGTGCTTTCAATGAAATTCATCCCGATAAATTCATTTGCCATCAGTATGTTATAAAGTTGATGCAAAAATTCATAGAAACTTGCTCAGTGACAAACAAAAAATATCAACTAGAAAGACCAATTATTAATGAACCTGTTGAAGTTGCTGTTTTGGGACACGTTGCAATAGATAACAATCACTCTTTAAATCAACTTTCCCAGGCATCGGGGGTTTCAACAAGCAGTGTATGGAGAATTTTAAAAAAACACAAATTTCACCCATACAAGATACCTAAAACTTGCTCAAGAACTAAACGAAGACGACAATGATCGGAGACTACAGTTTTGCGAAATTATGTCTAATAATCTATTGAACAACGTGAACTTGTACAATCTGTTCCAGCGATGAGTGTACTATTTTTTTTTGAACGGAGATGTGAACAGGCATAACTGTAGGTATTGGGCAGACACGAATCCGCATTTGTTTAGAGAAGCCCATGCCCAATATCCACAGAAACTTAAAGTTTGGGCAGGTATTCTAGGAGACCACATCGTTGGCCCGTTTTTTATTGACCGTAATTTGAATGGCGCTATTTAACTTGAGCTTCTTGACACCACTGTTGATCCGCGTATAACAGAACTGGAAAATGACGAAAATTTGCTTGAAAATGAACTAGTTTTCCAGCAAGATGGTGCACCTCCTCACTATGTGGTTCCCGAATTTTTGAACAATCGGTTTCCTGGACGATGGATTGGAAGACGCGGTCCCATCGAATGGCCGGCTAGATCCCCGACCTGTCTCCGTTGGATTATTTCTTATGGGGGCATTTGAAATCCAAAGTATATGCAACACAGCCGGCCGACATTGAAGATCTTAGGCAGCGAATAGTAGAAGAATGTCAACAATTGACACCGCTAGTTCTCGCAAATGTTCGTTCTCTCTTTCAAAGTCGTCTGTATTTATGTATGGAAGTTAACGGAAGTAACTTTGAACAATTACTTT
>JABXWE010024013.1:0-12852 GCA_014611495.1 Limonius californicus | reverse complement strand
GATAAGCATTTTTTTTTCAAAAACTCTGAAATTGGTATTTTATAATATATTTCTTTGGTTGATTTTCTGCAACATAGACTTTCTCAAACATTCCGGAATGATACAATTTTTATAATTTTAAACTGCTAGTTTACTCAAAGATATATCTGTAACAGCAACTATTAAAGATATAATCACAATAGTAATACTGCTGTGGTAACTTCTGAAAATCATCTGTCTCTCCATAAAACCGTATTTTCTGAGAAAAATATTGGTTAACTCTATTATTGTTTTTGTTTCTGTAGCACCACTATTAATAAAAGCCACTGTATTGATTAATTCAGAGTGAAATATTTTTGTTAAATCGTTTAGACAATGCTGCAGGTTGACAATATCTATAGCTCATGAACTACGTTTCTAAACATTATTCATGAGTGTATATATTTCCTAAATCAAATTTAAATACAAACACTTTGTTTCTGGAATTAAGTGGCTTCGATCTGTTCTCTACCCAATTTTCTTTTAGAAATCTTGTTTAAACTTTCTATCAGTGCTCCCTCCCTTGCATCACAAGACGTAAATATACTCTCTCTAGTTAGGCCACTGTTGCCTACATACATTTTCTTTGAAATTCTCGCAGATAATGGTTTTATACAACCAAAACATAACGATAGATAAATAATAAAAAAACATATAGTCTGTATTAATCTTTAGATAAAGTTTTACTTATTGGCAGCTACTTAACTGGCTATTCGTTTGTGTAATGATAGGCACACTCCTCTTAACCTTTTTTATATTGTTAAATACTACTTCGGTAGCACCCTTGTTTCTTTAACTAGCCATAACTGCCCATCCCTAGGGCACGACTAACTAGATGGTCGAGAAGCTAATGACCATCTGCAGCTGCTCGCGTTTCAAGGTTGCGTCAATGCCTCAACTCTAACTAATGGTGTAATAATAGTGCAAACCCTATCATTCATTAATATAGATAATCGGAAATTAATGCATCTAACTAGAAATGTTTAAGAACCACCTTTCTCTGTCACGCTTAGTGACGAGGGTTGCTGTGATTATTTATAAAAATGTAATGCTCACAATTTAAAAATAAAATTTAAGTAGGTTTATTATTAATTAACTACGTTTGTAATTATTTCAAGTATTGCACTACTTTGGTAGCGCTTTATACTGCTGTTCGTCATTCCGATTTTAGATATTTTGTTAAACGAATAGGGAAAAGTAACTGGAAGATTTATTTAGACAACTTTTTCCTAGAAATGCTGAAATGCGGTGAAATATTTTGAACACAATGCAATATGAAAAATTTATGAAGTGCTAAAAAGATGCCGTGCGCAGAAGTCGTTGACGAGTGATGTTGCAGAAGATGTCGTAGTCGCGTGACATCCATTTGAACCCAGTAATGGAGTTGTCAAGGAACTGTGCTGTCGTCTCATCAATATCCATATTTAGCGCGATAACTAACTCCCATCCTTGGGGGAAAACATTCGAGTTGATTCGTTTTCTGATAAAACAAGATCTATTGTTTCACGTGTCTGTTTCACAAACGAGAAAACAGGAAAACTTACAAGAGAACATCAAAGAAGCTTCTAAAACTCGCTGTAGTTTCCGCCTCAGTAGCTTCAATCTGAAAAATGAAAACATGGATCTAATTAGTATTCATTTTACAACAAACGTGCTCTTTATATAGACATCGTATAAATATCTGCACAAAAATAAATTAAACGTACCTTCCTTTGAATTTAAAAGACTATGCTTTATTCTGTTTAGCGCCATTCTAATATTGTACCCGTTCAAAAAGGAAGATTCAAAAGTATACCTTAAAGTTCAGCCTTGACACGCTTCACAAGTTTTAGCATAGCAAAAGTAGCATATCCGATTAATTTTCACACTTAATATATTTTTAAGTTTTGAGTAAACAGAAATAGTTTTAATTGACATCTGCAATAATTTACAATGTAGAATTTAAAGATGTATTAATTATCTATTACTAAACGCGATCGTCGAACACAAATTAATGATACCAAAGCTAAAGTTAATTTATATCAATACTTTTTTTATATCAACTCTTCACTACAAAGTAATTTCAAACGAAACGTCACTCTTTAATTGACTAACTGTTATGGTAAAAAATCAAATCTATTTTTCCGAAATTATGCAACCCATTAGACATTATTCTTATCGAAATTCGTGCAATACAGCTTCAAACATTAAAAATGTCATGAATAATGCTAGCGAAAGAGTCGAACTTTGCGAGGCAGCAAATGGAAATCATTTAAAAGATGTCATTCTATATCTATATCTATATCTAGCGTATTAATTTCCAAGCATTCATTGTATATAATATTAGTTCATTAATTAAAAATTTATTTACATGTCAAATCCTCTGAATTTTGACCCATCCTGTTTATCAACAATGAGATAATTTCAATTAAAGGGCACCTTTTAGGGTGTACTTTCCATCAAATCATTTTCTTCCTCAAGTCTCTGTAAATAGACTTATGGTAAATTAATCCAGAATCAGAATATTTATTATATTTAAAACGTAAACTGGGAATTCTGAAATAATTTTTACCTTTTTATAATTTGTAAATGATATTTGGAATATTTTATAGTAGGTCTTAATTACCAAAAAGAAAAGAAAAAGAAGCGAATAATCGCAACACCGATTCTTAACCCTTTGAGAATACAGTAATATTTATAATATAGACTTTAATAAATCATCTTACCTATTATTGATGAAAATTTGTTTTGATGACATATCCGGTTAGTAATTCTTTAGGCTTCATGTTGTCCTTGCTATTGTTATTTGTATTATTATTTATGGTCATTTCAATGTCAATTGGATTTCGGCAACACCGAGTTGAACGATATTCAAGACTGGTTCCTATGAGCACCACTACGAATACAAGCAAACCAACTCCCCTAAAAGAAAACAAGTAAATACATTTTGTTGTTATAGTGATATTTACTGATCTTCTATAAGAAATAATTCATAATTTGCAAATTTGCTATAAATATGCAGCCGCAAATCTTAAAATCTGATTAGATAATTCTTTGTCTGACTGTCCAACCACTATATTCTGCTGACATTTTAACAGGGAGCGTAGAAGATTTCGTTTAGAGTGCGGTTTTAGTTTAAAAACATTTAACTGTTTCATTCTTCATTGATTTGGGACCTAATATAATAGATTAATAAGCACGAAGGTCTTGAAATGCTCTGCTGAGGAATTGCAGAAATCTAGTGGTAATAATAATACATTAAAGATTTGAAAATTTACGTGCGACTACTGTCTGTACTTAAAATTCAAATCGGACAACGTAATTTAGTTTATATTGTAATTTCTGTTTAGGCAGACGTATTAGTAATGGTGTTCCGTACAAGGTTTTTGTGTTGGAACTATAGTGTCACAACATTATCTATAAATCTGCTGTGGCATGATGACATCCTGTTTTACTTTATAGATGATGTATAAATATAAACAACAATGACTGTGTTCCGTAATTAATTTTGCACTATGAGCATTGCTACCTTGCTATAGTTGACTTTTCACGCCAGAAAAACGACATTCACAAGCATGCAGACGCACTTGATGTTTACCGTATTCGTTTTTCTGCAAATTTGGGTATGTAAAAATCTCGTCCCTATTAACACATTATAAGAAAATCTTTGTTATTTAGATTTGCTATGGTAACGATCGGACAAATTTTGTGTTGAAGAAATTTGAACATTGTGACCCCGATGAGAATTATCTTGGCAAATTTAACTTTACATTTAAAACCATTGGAAATCAACAATATATTGATGGAACAATAACTCTTGACGCCACTTTCGACAATAATCTGCCGGTGAGTATTAACATCTTTATAATTAAATTAGGTCAATGTGTGCTTTTAGTCTAATTTCTCTATGGAAACGCTCATTGGCAAACAGTTCATGTACTTATTTTCTATAACTGAAAGGAAAGCCTGCGATGCGACTCATTGTACATGGGTGAATTCATATATGAACTAGAAAGACATGCTCAAATAATTCCTGGGATGTGTCCTATTGTAAAGGTATTAACATGTTCTAATTTTTTTTGTTCCTCAATTATGAAGTGTCGTTCAGTATGGGCTCCCTTGCGCATATCGAGCATCATAATGGAGGTCTACGTAATACCACGAATCAATTATCTTTGTTTAAATAAATAGGATAAATTGAACATTTTCTTTACACAATTTATTTGCTAATATTTAGGAAAATTTTAAAAGGCAATGCAGTATAGTTTAAAACGGTTGCCCATCCTTACAAAGGCAACCATCTTGACGGTGTTATTATTATGTGTAATTGGTTGCAATATTGGTTGTCTGTGTGAAAATGGAAAACTTATTTTAAAAAGCCATCAGCAATGATTAATCATAATCATAATTAATTGAAGTTGTGGGAGCGGTTTATTTCAATAAGATTATATTCGAAAACTCTAGACAAAAATGTCACGATAGAAAACGTGCCAGAACAGAAATTTCTGTCGGGAAAAGCCTTGCTGGTGCGAATTTGATCTTAAACGATAGTATTACTATTTTTTAATATCCACGTTTGTATTTTAGGGTAGATATCATCTGCACGATGTTCTCCTCGATTATGACAGAATTACACTACAAACTTTTCCATTTGGTACACTCCGTTTTACAAATATGGTTTATACGCATGGACGAAAAGGTGTTTACTTCTGCTTTGTGGCGGTTGTAGAAAATCGTATATAAAATAATTAAAATGCCTTGGAAACCCGAATATTTGTAATCTTTATTATAATTATGTTGTTTTGCCATGAGGCTATTTGTTGGCAATGTCTGTATGTGATTCTTCCAATTAAAACTCTCTTTATTCTATTTACAAAGAAGAATATGTTTTAATATTATTCGTATTAATTTTTAAGATGATCCAGTAAATTTTGTAATAGGGTTGCGATAGCTCAGTAGTTAGAGAGTCAGTCTTTGGATGTACGAGTTATAGTCGAAATCCTTCTAAGTTAGAATCACTTCAGAAATTAAATTTTTTTCTGTTCCCTGGGTGGTCAGTACTAGGCCCCAGTCTCCATTTGCCATTGTGGATCAAATTAATGGCACTTCTTGTGTTATGGTCCGCTTTAGAGGAGTAACAAGGCTCTACGGGAACACAGACACCTCGCAGAGGCGGGCCCTGTTGTGCATTGCACAAACTAAGTTAGCCTTGCCTCACACTGCTTCGAAATTGCGTAAGGATCACGATAATCATGACGTAAACTTTGTATTTGACTTGTAAACATAGAAAGAGTCCAGGGAACTTAAAAAAATTATCTCATCTTCCTTTTTATTGACCGTAAATTATATTACGAGACCTGCTACATACCATTCTTCTTCTCTGGTTTTCAATCCTCAGATTGGTTTGTCGCAGCGCTCCTCTTTTTTTCTATTCATGGCTAGTATCTTCAGCTCCCTGTAGGTACGACGTTCCATGTCCTTGAGTATTTGTGCCATATACTGTAATCTCGGTCTTTCCCTAGAGTTACGCCCCTCGATTCTTCCTTCAACTATTGTTTTTAACAGTCCTTCGTGGCGTGAAAGGTGGCTCATCAGTTGATCCCGTCTCTATTTTTATACATTTCCATAGTCTTTTCCTTCTTGTGCTCTTTTCATTATCTCTTCATTTGTCACTCTATCCACCCAACTCACTTTCAGTATCCTCCTCCAATACCACATTTCAAATGCTTCTAATTTTTTCTTTTCTGCCGTTGACACAGTCCATGTTTCGCATCCGTATAGAGCAATGCTCTACACATATGTTTTCACAAACGTTTTCGTACTCTGTAGGGATATCTTTGTTGAGGTCAGAAGTTTCTTCTTCTTATAAAGCGCTTTCGTTGCTTGTTGTATTCTGCTAACAATTTCATTTCTACTCCTACCATCTCCAGTAATTTTACCGCCAAGATAGCAGAACTCGTTGATCTCTTCGATGGTGTTGTTATTCATTCTTATTTGTGTGTTGTTTTGCATAGACTTTCCACAGACCCTAATTTTTGTATTTAGTTTGTTTTTTCTAATGTTATATCCGCGTTGTAGTATCCTTTCCATCCCATTCAGTGCACTTTTCAGACCTTCTTCATTTTCTGCTAGTAGTGCGATGTCGTGTAAACATCTCAACATATCTATTTTCCCCCACTGTATTTGTATGCATATGTCTATACTTACATACTCCTTTTTTTATGTGTGCTTCTCTTTGAACATTCTGGCAGTTTATTATTCCTCGTTGATTCTTGTATACACTATGTATCATTTTTCGATTTTTATACTTTTTCCACTTTTTCTCATGATCTCAACTATCTCATTCCAGGTTACCTTATCAAAGGCCTTTTCTATATCTATAAACGCTATATATGTATTCTTATCCTTCCTCAGCCTATTTTTTACTATTAATCTTAATGCGAGTATTGCTTCCCACGCACCAGTGCCTCTTCTGAATCCAAACTGGTCGTCTGTTAGTTGTTCCTCAATTTTTTGTTCCCTCCTTTTTTGTATAATTTTTGTTATTATTTTAGATGCATGTGTTGTCAGTCCTATTGTACGGTAGTTTTCGCATTTGTTCACTTTTCTCTTTTATGGAATTGGTAGAATTATTTTGTCGCAAACTTAGTTCTCCTGTTTCGTATATTTCGCCTACCAGCCGATATAACTTTTGGAGGGCAGTTTCTCCTGCACATTTGATGATCTCTGCGGGTATTCCGTCTACAACTGACGCTTTATTTGTCTTTAACTCTTCAACCGATTCATCAAATTCTGATCTTAGTATCAAACATCCTTCTTCTGTATCCACTTCTGCCGTGGTTTCCGAGCTTTGTGTATCCATTTCTTCTCTCCCATACAGTTCCTCTGCGTATTCCTTCCACCTATTGGCTATTTGTTTATTCTCCATTAGGATATTTCCATTACCATGCTTTATCTCAACTGATTTCCTTTTTGGTTCGTTGAAAAAGGTTTCTACAATACTGTATGCTGGCTTCATTCTTCCCGCTTTCAAATCGTTTTCCACCTCTTTACTTCTATCTTTCATATAGGTTTCTTTGGCTTTGATTGCTTCCATATTTACATTGTTTCTTAGTTCGTTATACTTTCCTTGTCCTAGTTCCGTTTGTGATCCCTTGTATTCTTTTTTCTCTTATTTTTTCTATTATTTTATTATTTACTTGCAGTGCTTTATGCTTTATTTCGTTCCATGTGTTTGTAGTATCTCCTGGTTGTTCCATTTTCCTTCCATTTCTTGGGTTAGCTGTTCCTCAAAGTGTTTTCGAGTTTTTGCTTTTCAAGTTTTTCCAATTGCCATGTATTAATTTCTTTTTTCTTGATTTCCTTAAATTTTAGGTTAAATTTCATCATGATCAGATTGTGGTCGTTGTCTAAATCTGGCCTGGACAGGTCCTACAGTCTTCCACTTGGTTTCAAATCTTTGCTTAACAGGGATATAATCTAGTTGGTATATTTTCTTGTTTCCAGACATTGTCCATGCGTATCTTCTCCTCCTTACATGATGCTGGAACAGTGTATTGGCTATAACAAGGTTATGTCTTGCATAGAATTCGACGAGCCTGTCTCCTCTTTCATTTCTTCTTTCTAATCTGCACTTTACTTACATACCATAACTGAAGTCAAGTGAACTACATTAGCTGGTCCTTTGATAATGGGAGCAAACAATAAACTTGCGAACTTTTTTAATGTTTGTAACATAATTTAAAAACACAAATACTGAAAGGTAAGTACCCATGTAAGAATAAAAACAATAAAAATTATTAATAGGGTGCGGTAAAAACCCTTTTGAATTTCGGTCAGCCATTGGTTTGGCGTTAGTCAACTGGGGGTGGGGTGGGGTGGGGGACTCTCTGGTTGCGTATGCCACTGACCTATACACTACGTAGACTGAGCATCTATACGGGCGTGGCTTTCAAAAACGGGACCAAAAAAGCGGCCATGTTGCTCGTCTGTAAGTTAGTAACGTTTGATGTTACTAAGATTGCATTACTGTAATGTTGGTAATACAATTTCCCAAACCAAGCAGAAATCTACTATACAAAATATTTGAAAGAATGGCCTTAAACTGCAATTTATCAAATTTGTGCAACTGATGCAGAACCTTTTCACACCATTGTATATATTTGAACGAGCGGGTGTATATGAACTACATTACACAGCCTTTAGAATTCTCTAAAATTAGTTTAAAGTAATATCTAGAAATCGCTATCAGAAAAATACACATCGTCTAAGTATTTCTTGTTGGTTTTAGAAAGAGGCGATAAACACTTGGGGTTGTGGGGATGTGCAATTATTTAAATAACAATAATTTATGTGTTATATTCCTGGTCTTTACGCTATAACGGTGAGCTAATGAAATTAAAATAATACACCTCTCGAAGAAGATTAAAGGCGTAAATTCCTATTAAGACTTCAGATTACATTAGGTTATATTGTAGATTGTTTTACTCCTCACCAACAATCAGCCCAGCGTTTCCCAAACTGCGGGACGTCCCTCCTGGGGGGTGCAAAAGTCCTGAATGGGTGGCTCAACAGAGACAAAGTAGAACGGAAATTAGTATATTGAAACTAACACAAAACATCGTAACTTAATACATAATACAATATTTTTCTTTCAAAAAATTGCATATACATAGTACTTACGAGTACAATCTACAACTGCATAAACCTTTCTAGCAGTTTATTTAAACACACTAGTGAACTAAATGCAAAACTCGACCATGGTTGTCGATGAAAATTGTCTCTTTTTTTCTGTACTTGCTGTTAAATCAATAAATTGTTCCTCTTTTTCCAACGATAAATCCGCAGGTGTAACTTCAAGCGGGTTTGTTATGCACTCGTATTTCATCAGAAGACTATCATTTTCAAAGAAGTAACATTTAAAAGTTTAAGATATCGTTTTTAAATGATGTTCTATGGAGCTAAAAATGACACATATATTTGTATGGTTTGGTTCGATATCGTTAATGCATGTTTTTCAACTATAACCATTTCTGTATCTTTAGCGTTTATCTTGTTTAATCAAAGTTCTATTTTTCTCGAAAATCTGTAAATTTATTGGTAATTGTAATATATGAGTATTATTTTCTTGCAACTGGGCATTTAAAATACTTAGTTTAACAAAAATATCAGCCAGTTTCATTATGAACAGTTCACCAACAAAATTCTCGGCATCTTAGTGACTTTCTTTTTTCAAAAACGCATATATTTTCTTCTAAAGTTCAAAGACCCTTTATATAATATTTCCAGGTGATCACCACCCAGATTCGCAATAAAACTATTGTTCTGAATACTCAGCGCCCATATTATGCCATATGCCATGGCCGCACGTTAAAGAAAATAGTCTTGCCCTTAAAGTTCTTGTTTTTAAATAATTTACAACAGCAACTACAGTGGACACCAAATGAAGTTCTGGGTTGATTTCCTTCGAAGCGAGTGATTCCCTACGTATTCTGCAGTAGCACCAAATGACATTAAGATTCTATTTGCGTATGAGTGATTGTAGACCACCATATTTTCCTACCATCACCAGTGTACCATCGGTACAAACACCAACGCAGTTTTTCCACTCCAGGCCAGAATTTACTATATAATTATAAGTCATTTCAAATAGATCCGCACCTGTAGTTCTTTTCTGAATTTCGTTGCAGAAAAGTCCTCGGTTACAGATGCATTAACGCAGTAATGAACCCAGGCTATCAAATGTGCATCTTTCATAATATACGTTGCATCGTCTAGCTGAATTCCAAATAGTTTGTTTGCAAGTTTCGAATCAAATTTGATACTGGCATTTTCTGAATCTCTTTTGCATAACTATCTCCAAACATTGTTGCGACCTGCAACCATATCAGCGGCAGCAAGAGGAATACATTTTCCGCAATAGTGTGAGGTTTCTTGCACTTGGGTATGCAATGTACAACTTTATAAAATACAAGCAGCACTTTCTGAGACAACGACAAAACTGTATTAAAGGCTAATTTCGGATCACTAAACTCTTTCATTTTCTTCATAAAGAAATCGCGAGATTTATTTTTATTATCTTTATGCTTTGTTTGCAAATGCCTATTTCGTTTATTTGGTTTCATCCTATCAGCAACCAAAATATTTAAACATATTACTGTGGTCGTTCTTTGCCATTAACGATCGTATTTATAATACCAAAATTCAAATACTCGTCGCAATATTACTTAGTTTTTGCTTTGGCAGTTTAGGCGGCTTCTTTATCTGCAGACGCAAATGTAGTTGCCTCTCAAAATTACGTTTAGATCCGTTTACATATTTTTCCATAATTGAAGAATACCTGTAAATACTTTAAATCACTCAAGTGCAACACTACTCGCTGCCACGCTTACTGTCAAACTAACCTAACTGAACATGTTTCATGGTTTCGTACATTCTATAACCACTGTTTCAAATTCTGCATTAATCTACAGAGCTCGGGAAAGTTAGCGAGTCCGTCTTGCTAGTAAGCGGGGCGTGTATTTTAACATTCTTAAAGAGGGGGTCGTGAAACCTAAATGTGTGGAAAATGATGAAATACCCTATTTTTATTCCTTTAATCTATAAATTAAATCCGTATACCTTCTACATGCTTTAATTTTTCGTTTGTATTCTCTACGTATTAGTCCATTACAGTTTGTAGCGTCAGAACGGAAAGTCGTTTCATATTAACTTTTATATATATATATATTGCTGTGAATATTATACAAAAATAATATTTTAATATTTTCGACACACGCTGATGGCGCCAAAAATACATGCTGTGAACAACCCCATAACATAATAAAAATATTAAAAGTTATGAACTTTGCTCCGCGTTGGTTGCGCCCATATTTATATGCTGTTAATAGCCCACTAATATAATTTTATTTTAAATTTATAAACTGTTTATAAAATTCGACAAGATGTAATTGCTCCACGTTGGCTAGCCATAAATATATGCTATGTACAGTAATAATAAAATTAAAATGAATTATTTCTAACACGATGAACATAAATTTAATGTAAATACGCATATAGAAATTTTTATGATGCTTCTAGGGTTATCTAATGATGTAATTTACGTGGTTTCCCTATTATGATAGTTACATACCGATATTAATAAAATAATTTATAAAAATACCTGTAGAAATTATTTCTGCAGCAATTTGACCTAGATGCACAAATCTAAACTTATTATGCGTTACTTATTGATAGATCCGCGGCTGTTAAAGATGCAGGTATACCGGCTCCAACCAAAGTTTGTTAACATTGAAGTTATAAAACTTAAAAAAATATTAGAAAACTTCTAATGTAGACCAGGTAAGAAATAAATTCTTTCAATTTCTTATTTTAAGAAAAATAAACACTGATAACTTGGATTAATTCAATAACTTTCCAGGAAAATCATATACAAATGAAACACCAACTTCCACTTTAAAAACACTTGGTAAGTTATATTGTAATTAAGAAAACCAATTAACACAATTGAAATTCGAACACAAATTAATGTATGTTCAGTAAAATAACATGAAGTAAACTTAACCTCGAATATATCAAGATAATTGAAAATCAACTCCGCCCAAAAATTACTCAAAACTCGACTAAATAGGCCTTAAATTAAATCTAGGAACAACCCCAGAATAGGTGTTCCCCGAATGTAGGTTCAAACAAGACTCAATTTCCTTAAACTTACAATTTTATATCTTAAAATTGAAAATGAGCCAATAGCAAACTTTTAAATAATTTCTCCCTTTCAGTCTTCTTATCAAATAAAATAAAAACTACTCCTACAGCCTAAATAAAATTTTTTATCAAAAACCTAATTTCAAAATCATAATCTAAGACAAATTATCAATCTAATGATATCCAATTTGAGACCAATCATAACAAAAAATCAACAAGTACTATAAAATTCAAATTTACACAAAATTCTACAATTAAGCTTCAAAGCTATCAAAAGCAATTAAATAAACCTTCATTCAACTTAAATATAAACATTTATACCCTCAAAATGTCATAATAACATAAATATAAGTCAAAAACGAAATTTAACCTCAAAATATGAAACTATATACAAACTAACAAACTTTCTTATATAAAACAATTATTTATCTGAATAAAAGTATTTAAAAATCTTTCTCTTATAAGACTATAAACAATAACAACAAATCCCAAATTCTTATATTAACCTTGACAGAAATAAAGTTATAAAGTGTATAAAACAATATTATAATTATTTACATTCCAGGGCCCCAACATTACTTTGGACACCCCAATTCGTCACTGAAATGGAAAATAGGCCTTCCCACAACTGTTCACTACCGAATTTCCACTTAAAACACCTTTCCGCACTACACAGTGTAAATCGTAGAAAATTCCGAAGATCGGAAGATACCTCTTTATCTTACAAGGTTTACATTTATGAAATATAATAAGTATCACTTCCTACAGAGCATAATTTACATTACAATTAAGCTAATTAATCATAATTTTAGATATAATCTGGATTAAAAATATCAGAAACAGTATCCTTTCGATACTATCGAAGCATTACGTAGTCAAAATAAATAATCTAAGGCAAATAACACAGCAATATATATGTATATATATATATATATATAAATGTCCGGATTAAGGCGCTGTGCCGGCTGTTATTCACAGACCATACGTAATGTACGCCATCTTCTGCCGAGTGGTGAGACTTGCGTGCTTCGGAGAACCTGAGTGCTATATCAGCGGTAAAATAAATACTAATACGGTCTCCCTTGGAGGACACATCTTGATTGATAAGCCACGCGAAGAGAGATATTTGGTCCTCCAAGTGGGGCGCTGGGT
>JABXWE010024012.1:0-12251 GCA_014611495.1 Limonius californicus | reverse complement strand
CCTCTCCTCGGACCTCCCCCATCCCACCCTTCCTCGCGCCCGGCCCTCCCATGTCTCCCCGGGTATGCCGGCGACCTGCACATCCCCCCCCCTCCAATGATGCACTCCATGCGCAGCACGATCCTCCGATCTGCATGTCCTCCGCCCGCATGGCACACTCCAGCTGTACAGGACGGACGGCCGGTCGTCCCAGAATAGGCGCCCAGTGTCCATCTCGTGATGCAGCGAGCCGCCCAACACAGCAAGTACATAACCGACCCCCATCACATGAACATCCAATACAACTCGTAGCAGCACGCTTACATGCATGACCAATGAAAACATTGCTAAGTAATTAATCAATTAATCAAGGAATTAGTTAAGTAAAGGCGACGAAGCTCTATGAAACCACAACATTACTAAGTGAGTAAGCAGTTTAGCAAATAATTAGTTAAGTAAAGTCGACTAAATTCAATAAAGGGAGTCTGGATTAGAGGAGATTACAGTTGCAAAGCGCGTCCCTCCCTTTTCTCGTTTTCTATTAGCATACCAGTGCTACCAACTACTGCTACAGACTACCAGGCCTTCGTAGGCCTGAGACACTTAGCTTTTAATGCGCCCTCGGTGTTATTTTGGTAGGTGTCGAGCGCTGGTCCGGCCCCTCCTGATGGAACACCCTGTAGAGGCGACAGTGGTCCTCTCTCTTCTGTTCTCCGGTGGATATACGCGCACTTGCACTCTATGGATTGCCCCCACAATTGTTTTGTTTTTCAGTCTATTTGAAATATGCACCTGAACTTTTGGGGTGGACTGTATTGCAATATATTTTTAGCTCCACGCAGGTACCGCGTCGGGAAGTGTGCTTGCCGCTGGCACCGTTCACGATGGAATTCTAGTAGAATTTACCCGATGATGTAAACCGCCTAACACATAATCTGATCCAATCTGATCCAAACAACTTGTTTTTCCTTGTTTTGTTTTCAAAACTGCGAACTAAGAGCGGGTATGAACCATGCATATTCACCAAATAAACTTAATAAGCCTATTTGTAGCGACTTTGAAACTTTCTTTGCGGAACGCGGGCCGATGCCATCCGCCGTGCTAGGCAAAGAGACTGGCGCAGCAGTGCGTTAAAATTTTGTTTAAATTTTGTTCATTTGCTGCCTACAGACTAAAGACCATAAGCTTAATGTTAGGTAAATAACTACATCAAATTTTACATATACATAGTAATGCTCCTACTTTTATTGTAACAGAAAATTATTTCTTAATATTCGTCTGCATTCCTTATCAGAGTAATTACAACAATCATTGGTATGCAGAAAATAAGTAAAAGTTGAACATGAAATGTACAAATAGTAAAACTATTGCTAGATATTGTTCTGCATTTGTGCGTTACATTTCGTAATAATTTTTTATAAAGTATTCATTTATTCTATAAACAATGCCCAAGTTAGGTTGCGGGAAACCATTAACTGCTCAAACACGTGACGTAGAGGTTAAGTATATGTATTTTTAAGAAAAATCGCTGACAAAGAAGTTGTTATTTCGAATTAATCGAAAGTGAATCTGAAAAAACCATTTTTCGAAGACAACTGGTGTATCTACAGCTTCTATTTATTTAATTTTGAAAGAAGGCAAACAAACAACAAATACTGCGGAAGATGATGAAAATGTTGAAAATCAAGAAAATTAGTCTTAAATCCTCTTCCACATCATCCAGCCACCTCTTTCTAGGCCTCCCTCTTAAGCGTCTTCCCTCGGGTTTCTTTTCTAAAACTGTTTTGGGTGCTCTACCTTGTTGCATTCTATGCACGTGTCCCAACCATGCTATCCTATGGCTTTTTATTATTGCCACAATATCAGGTTCTTTGTATAGTTGTAGTATTGTACTGATCTATTATACAATGAGCCTCCGGGATTGTAGCTAGTAGCTCTAATGCCTTTCTCTAATACAATATTAAACAAGGATGTTGACAGAGGGTCTCCCTGTCTGAGGCCTTTGTTTATTGCAAACTCTTGTGACGTGGTTCCCCTTATTCTTACCTTACTTCGCGTGTATTTCAGTGTTATCATTGTTATTTTAATTAATTTATCAGGTATCCCCAATTCTCTCATTGCTGCTTCCAGGTAATCTCGCTTCACACTATCATATGCCTTTCGGAAATCTATGTAAAGTTGATGTACATCTATGTTATATTCATAACATTTCTCCAGGATTCTTCTTATTGCGAAAATATGGTCCGATGTAGATCTATTTTTTTGGAACACACTCTGGTAATCTCCCAACGGGACAGGTTTCTCGCCTTGTTGTAAAAGTTACGTAAACGCATTTCGATTCATTAATCTTCATATGCCACTTTTTAAACCATTGTTGTAAAGTGTCTAGATGGGTTTGTAAGTTGTTAAATGTGATGAGGGGATCAGGGTGTGATGCTAATACAGCAGTGTCGTCTGCAAATGTTGCTGTCATTGTTGTTCTAGAGGTTGCAAGATCAACTGTGAAGAGAATATACAATATTGGCCCCAAAACACTTCTCTGCGGAACTCCAGAGTTGATGGGAAATAGAGTTGTTTCTTGTTCTCTAAACTTCACTAGAAAGTGCCTGTCTCCAAGGTACGAAAATCCGACACTTGTCGATACTTCTGTTCACCCCACGGTACGAAAATACACGCGATGGACAGCCATCGAAAACCCAAGGCGCCCCTGCAGTACGTGATTACGGCGCTTATCGCAGCACCGGGTCGAACGAAGATGTTAAGTCGACTGCCGAACTAAACGCAACGCGAACCTGCATTGCCCAAAAAGATTACACTATATTGCGAAATATGGTGCAACAATCCTGGAACAATTTGACACGTAAATTCGCAGAAAGCGTCAAGAGCCAGCGGAAGATAAAACATTAATCGGCAATTTCAGCCTACAAAGGAAACTTTCAAAGGCTTTGCGAAATTGGCCTCCTATAACTCAATCTTAAAAAAAATAATACAGCGATTGATTTAAGAATTGCAATTAAAGTAGAATTTTGATTCCTTTGAAGCGGCAATCAAAATATGACTTTAATTCAGATGAAGTGGAAAAATCAAATGAACATAACATTACACCATTGAAGTGTTCTACTACAACAAATAAATCTTCTCCTGTTTTTAAGGAAATGTCCAGTACCAGTGATTCTTGTGTTAGATCCCTGAATAGCTCCTAGTTTGTGCGAAAAACACAACCCTAAGCACCTTTTAAGTAATTGTCACTAGTAGTTACAGCCAAATCTAGTGTCTCAATACTATAGTTATTTTAGAGAAATGGAGAAATATTTTTGTTAATACCAGACTTAGCCGACGATCGTTTAAGATGTTCTCAAATATTACAATTAAAAATGGTAAGAATTGTCGGCTTTCAAAACTGTGATGAAAATATGCTATAAAATTCAAGAATACGCCTACTACGATCACAACAACATCGAAATAAATCTAACCGGAGTACATATAAGCTACATATGATCAACTTTCAGTCGAGGTCACTAGAAATATAGGCAGGAACATCAATATTCCTTTCTTATGTAAATAAAATGTGGCACGTAGTATCGTAATTTTGTTAAGCTTAAACGATCCTCGTGTAATATACAAATTTTAATTATGTATTCGCATGGCAATTGCGTCATCAAGTTCTGAAAGTAACACAATAAATTTGGACTAAATTAAATTTACGACCCGAAGCCTCCCTTCAATGAGGAGTTAGGTTGTCCAACCGTAAAAATTGGGAGGCACGTTCTTAGATTAACACAGTGTCTCATCCTTTATTACCTTTTAGTGCTACACATGTACCACTTTCGCTAATTTAACGGCTTCCAAACTTACACGCTTCGGTATATATCATGTCTGAAACGCCCTTTAGGCAAGTAAACTTAATCTAAGCAAATTAGGAGTGTGTTTAGGGAAAATTATACTTAAAAGGGAGTGAGTGATATATTTATATTGGTTTAAAAGTACATTTGAAAATCTATAATCACTTCAAAAATATGAGACAAACAGACCAGCAAAAGGTTATCAGAAAGTAATGCAGTAATGCTTACACAGTGCGATAAAAAAAAGGTAATTCAAGTAAGTCGTCATAGACCTTGCAATTGGTACTACTGTTTGTCAATTTATGACTAGTTGAAGTTGGAGCTGTCAATTATAACGTCTTTGGATTTTGTAAAATTCGATTGGTTTTATTTTGATCTGTTCCTTTATAAATTACAATTGTATGGAAATCGTTTTCTTACCTGAATATAAAGCTATTTATTATTGAAACTTTTTTTCACAATGATAAGAAATTACAAAATAGAGAATAGACAAACTCGGTACCCAGTTGCATTGAAAGGTTTCGAGAAAAAATATACATGTGGGCGATTCGCAAAGAAACAACATCACGATTTTGAAACATTCCTAAAAGGTCAACTTGTAATCTTCCTCAACAAACAAAATCATGTGGCACGTGCCATTTAATCCATAAAAAAACGTTATCATCTGTCTTCATGCTCAATAACTGTTGTGCAAGAGTTATTCGATTTGTCTTTAAAACTAGAACTCAATACTTCAATGGATCTCAACTTCCTTTCCGAGGAAGCTTGTTTCCCGTTTTCAATCTATGCTAATTCTCAAAGTTAAGAATATGACACTTGGAAAATCCTAAATAATTTGAACGTATAAACCTTTACATTCTGTAAAAGTAGGATTCCCAATTGCAATTTCCTGAAGAAGAAGAATTACACCGCTTTTTTATAATACAATAATTGTACAGAAATATTGTAACGATTTATATACCAATTTTAAGTGAATAAATACACGGTGATTAATATCAAAAATGTTATTTTCTTTCAACTTCATCCCACTCCTCGGAACACGATTGCTTATTTTTTGCCCAAAGAACTATTACTTTCTCTCCATGCTTTCCAGATTTAACTATCCTCAATTATTGTATATTTCAGTGTTTGCAAAATACTATTTTTAGAAATATACATCGCACGATATTAAAAAGCAATGTTACCATTGATCATGATGGCACTCAGGCCATATTTGGCCCATTGCAAACCCTAACTAAGAATTTTACAATAATTCCATCTCCAGTAGTGATTTTTAACGTGTCAGACATCGCAGTGACACGGGACCTATGGCTTTACTTTTTATCCGACAGAAGGCACACTTTCAGATTTTTCCCCGCTACAGAACATCGATATCGGCCGGATTCAAACCCGCGGCTCTTTGATTTAAAGGCGCTAACCACTAGAGCACCCAGGCCGACTCTTTTTCTTCCTTACTTCCACGTAAGCCAAATGTCCCATGGCCATCAATTTAAATTGGAATAATTTTCGAAATAATTCACACCCAAAGGCTGTTTGAGGTGTAAGTCGCTAATAGAGCAGAAGTTTTATACGGGTAACCACTTCAAAGTGCCACAATTTACTTTTTCTAGATGTATGACTATATTGTACCTCAAGGTGTGTTATTATACACAATAACAAATAAATCAAAATTGCTATGGTTACTAACTTTAATACAATTTTTGGTTCTTGTAGAAGTAGATTGTTGTCGTGCCAATAACTCGAGTAATTGTCATTAGTTAAACATTCTTAAGGAAGCCTTACAGTTTGTACGGACAACCACTTGTAAGATAGGTTTTTATAATTATTAAAATACAGAAACTCAATGCATAAGAAAGCGGCCAATAATTTTCAGCCCCCACCTGGGAAATTAAGAAAAATTGTTGTATAATTGTAGTTAAATACTACAGAATATTTTTCCATAACGTTATTCTTCTAATAATGACAATAAACAGTTCAATTATATAAAGTTTTACGCGGCTGTCACGCAATTCAATCAACAGCCTCCTGTTCCCACTGTTGGGCGCCAGTCTCGTCTCTTCCACGTGTTCCATCTCAGCGCTAAGGTAACAGCACTGGGGACCTACAGACTAACGTCGAAGCCGTACAACAGAACTTCCAGAGAATGTTTTTAGCCTTAAAATTCCACGGTTGCTAACCGCATTGGGAAACGGTGCCTGGTAGGTTTGTAACAATTTTTAAACGTAATGCTGGGAATCGAACCATTTTGCTCAGATAGCGAGCGCTCTGCCAATTGAGCTACCACCACACTCCGTCCCGCAATTGGAAACGCTTAAAATCGCAATCCCAGCAGAAAGATATATAGGGTAGCCAAGGTAAGGTGACTAGTAAGGGGATTTCGAAACATTGTCAGAAATAGAACGTCAGTTAAACTAGAGAAAAGTCGTGTGTTTTCTACCTTCCATGAGTCACTGAAGAAATCCTATTTATATACAATCACTACTGAAATAATTGCATGTTCTCGGTTTTGAATAACTCAAATAACTTTATATGCATTAAAGGTATGAAGCGCCTTCATGCTAACCATAACAAATAAATTAAATTTTTTAACCAAATATGTTCAGAAATATTAGAGTCAACTTCTTTTTCTTCTTGTTACTGAAAAAACGTTGGATATTTTGGAAGTGGATGGCAGAATTTCTCGAATATAAGTAATTCTGTATCTCTTGGCTTCAACATTATCTCGAACACATATTATAATAATTTTTTTAACGTATGAACACAGTGTTGCCAGAAGCAGTACCTTCATACAAATCAGATAAAATAATTTAATATTTTAATTGATTTAAGCAGCAACAAAGAAAAACAAGTAACAATATTACGCTTTTGAATTACTACGTTCTTCTAGTTTAGATAAATAGCACACAGCAAGACGTTTCAGAACAGCTAGGATAACTTATTTTTGGATCAACGCTCTGTATACAAACAAACACAATTAATCTAATATGTTTGGATCGCATTTAGGTATAATTTGGGTATACTAGCCTTTAATGGATTGCTGATTTAACACAGCATAAAGCAAGGATATATAGCTGTTTATTCAGTATATTGCTGAAGAACAAAGTCAGACCAGGCAATATTAGTAGCTACCCTCATCCTCATAGTAATATTAGTCTAGATATAAATCTGGAAGCAATAATAAATCGTGCCATAATACCATTATATATTTTAATGGGTGTTTGATATTGTGTAATGCTGTGTAGGGTCTCGCTTATCATATAGAGCTTTTAACTGTAACAAACGTTACCGAAACGTCCTTTCGTAAGCTTAGAAGCACCTAACATTAATTTCGTTTTCAGAATTATTTACGACCTGGGTGTTTATATATACTAATCAGTTTCCAATTTTCCGCTATTTTTCATTATGAAACCACCGAATAAACAAGTTGTTATACGCTATTGTTCTTTGCTATGGCGATGAATTAATTAAATATCACAAATCCAGCAACAACTGCCAACAGTTAGAAATGTTATGCGCTTTATTGTTAAACTACCTACTATTCATGCTTTTAGCGCGTGTGTGTGTTTAAGGCATTTTGATTTAATAGAACTTCCAACTTTTAACACATTCTCTCTGAACAAAGGGTGTTTGTGTAGCACATTCAAAATTTACTTTTGGGTGTTTTGCCTTTCATACCAGCAAAATATACGAAGTCTGATCAAAATGTATCCAGCATGGGTTTATTTAAAAAGAAAATACGAGATTTTTGAAATTAATATTTAATCGCCTTCAAAGTAATCCCCTTCCGAAGCAACACATTTAATCCAGCGTTGCTGCCATTGCTCGAAACATTTTTTAAATTCTTCTTCTGAAATAGCGAGCAGCTGCTTCGTCGTGTTCTGCTGCATCTCCTCAATGTCTTGAAATATTTTTCCTTTCAACTGGAATTTGATTTTCGGGAATATAAAAAACTCGGTGGCAGCAAGGTCAGACGAATAGGATGGCTGACGGACCTGTGGAATACGGTGCTTAGCAAGAAACTGCTGCACAAGTTACGATGCGTGAGCAGGGGCGTTTGTCATGATGCAATTGCCACTCGCCATTCTCAGGCAAGTCCGGCCTTTTCCGAGGAACTGCGGGCCTCAAACGTAGCAGAACTTGTCAGTAATACTCCTTGTTGATTGCCTGGCCCGATGGAGCGTTTTTATGATGCACAATTCCCTTGTAATCGAAAAAAAAACAATCAGCATCGTCTTGCTTTTTTAGGTGTGGGAGACTTTGGGGTCTTCCACTGTGAAAATTGAGCCTTAGTTTCGGGATCATACTCATACACCCACGTTTCGTCGCCAGTTACGGTTCTTTTTACAAAGTTTTTGTCGTTTTTGGCGCACTCAAGCAACTCAGTAGCAGCTGAAACACGAGCATGTTTTTGCTCAACTATGAGGAGTTTTGATACAAAATTTGGCCGAGACGAGTCTCAGTAAAACACCCATTGATTGGCACCTTAAGAGATTTTTTACCTTCGAAGGCTCAGTAGATCATCAGTATTAGGGGTAGAAAACTGATTGTTCTTTAAATTTGATCCTCGAAGTCTTGGCTACATAAATCTGTGAAGTTTTTATTCAACAAGTGCCTGAAATAAGTGAAAAAAATAAAAGTAAAGGAATGGATTTGTGCCAGCTATTGGCAGTATAGACAATGATTGACATAAGAATTGAACCACTGATTGGCAGGGTAGCCAATCATTGACATTGCAGATTGAACCGTTGATTGGCATTTTTGGCATAGGGCTTGCATGTTTCATTGGAACCCCTAGCGTAAATTATGCCAAAAATGTAAAACCGGGTTTCAATTTTGGAATAAACAATAAAGCAATATCTACATGTTTCATTTAAAAAAAGGCAATACTGCAAGTAAAGGAACATTAAACTAAACTATAAGTATAACAAACAAATAATTTTATCATAAATATGAAAATAAACATTTGAACAAATTCAAATTGCTAGTTTTTGCATTATCGATGAAAAAAATATAAAAATTCTTAAAATGTATACAAAAACTGAGCAGATACATGGAAAACAGGTATTTGGAAATAGAAATATGGAACAAGGGTGTTTAAATCGATTTTCCTTTGCATGTAATACATTCAAAATTGTTCTCGAATATTTGTTTCTTCTTCACGCAAATGATATGATACGTTCTGGTACATCTTCGACATTTTATTCCAAGGTTTGTCCATAAATATTTTGCACACAAAAATAAGACAGCCCTCCATATACGGTCGCCTTACTTTGTACTTCATCTTGTTTTCCAATGGTATTTTGCTGAATAGGCATCTGCGTCTCTAAATATATTGCGCACATGGTGTGGAGGCATCTTGGGCGCAGTTTTTCGTACAATGGTCGAGGCTGCCTTTGAAGCTTTTTTCGAAGCAGTTTCGAAGCAATTTTCGAAGTAGTTTTCTTATTTGTTTCAGTCTTTTTTTTACCGATACTATTCTCCAATCTCTTATCTTTATTTCTCTTCAAAAATCTGTGAATCCTGACGAAGTTATGACGTATGGGATTCTTCTGGTCCCCTTCTTACCCTTTCTTTCAGCCAAAACAGAAACGTTGATAAGTCATTATTGTTTTCTCCGTTCGCTGAAGGTTTAGTAGGGCCATCCTTTGTCGCAGCAGGTATGAAAGGTCTGTGATTCGTTGAAAGTTCAGTAAGGCTATCTTCTGTCGCGGCATCAGGTGTGAAAAGTTTAAGGTTCGCTAATGTTTCAGTAGGGTTATCCATAGAACATGGGGGTTCGTTGCAAATGGGTCTCTCAAAGATTATTTTGTCACCTGAAGCAATCGTTTCCGGATATTGTTTGTCCCGTATGTCATCCGATCTCAAACTCGACGTTTCGCTTATAATCGCTGATGAGATCGCGTGTTTCGGATTAGGAAACTCCATTGCAACATCTTCAAGACCGAAAGTACTTATTTCCTTTCCGGCAACTTCGGAGTGTTAGACATCAGCAAACTCTTCAAATACCACATTCATATTCAGAATGTCTTGTTCAGTAAAGTCGTTCTCGTGTGAGAGTTGTGAATTTTGAACTAAGTCGATACTGCAATGTGGCCCTTGATATGCCTACTTTTTGGAAGTACCGGAGGTTGATGCGCCGGTTTTTATTTCCTCTAGTGTATTTCTTATTTGCTCTTCGGTGTACCGCTTCACATAGCTTTGACTAACTTTCACTTTTGGTATCTAGAAGAAAAAATACTGGAACATTAGCTACCTTGATAAAAGAGATAACGCGAAACATACAAGAACCTCAAAAATTGAAATTTGAAAAGAATGTCAGTGATATGAGTGACAATGTCATAATTTTCCAGCCAAATTATATGCTTCCAACACGCACATGAGGTCTCTGCTCAGTTAGCATTTTTTTTTCAAATTTTTTTGAGCAGTATCCATTGACTTAGGTGAAAATGATCGAAATATAGAAGATTCAATGATTGGTCCTCCGCATAAACAGGAATGCACCATTGATTGGCACCCATACCAATCATTGGAAAAACACTGTTTCGTGATCCAATCGTTAGCGCCCTCACAATAATAAAAAATATGGATTCTATAGCATGTATTTAATGGAATTATTGTTGAATAAAAGTATAGACTAATAATGAAAGAAACCCCAACGGTTTCTTATTGAAACTGGCAAAATTATGACCCAGTTTCTGAAGCCGAATTCTTAGGAAATTAATAAAAAACTCACCTTGATAAACGTGCTCTGATACATCAGCTTTCTGCATCGAAATTAAAAGAGTTACAAATGGCGTATCGCTTGCATTCAATAGTACAAGGTTGCCAGACTTAACAAATGTATACAATTTGTTACAAAAGCTTACAACTGACTGTTAAAACAAAAACTGCACGAAGGTGCCAATCATCGGGGACCTGCCAACAATACACGCATTTACCCTACCCAAATCGTTCGCAAAAATTGATTGAACTGAACCGAAACTAATGTATAGGTCTGAAGATACCTAACTCACGAATAGTGATTCGGCGATTTTCCCGCACAGCTGTGCGCACAGATTCAATATTTTTTTCACTTTTGCTGGTTGTAGGTCTTCCAGAACGCGGATCACTCTCAGCACTTTTATGGCCATTTTTAAAGCGTTTATACCACTCGTAAGCTTGTGTACGGCTCATACAATCTCCTCCATAGACTTTCTGTAACTTTAAATATGTATTTTTGCAAGTGCCTCCAAGTTTTGGCAAAACCTGATACAAAGGCCTTGATCACTTTTTTAAGACTTGATAAATGCCAAACAGTTACACATAAGTCACATTTTGATCAGACCTCGTATGTTATATAGCTATTTAATATAGTGTACGGTTTTTCATGAAACTCAGTGGTGAAGATTTTAGATAAACAGTGCTTTAAGATTAATCACAGAATGTAAATAACTCAAAATTCACAAGGTGAAACAGTCACGGCAAGAAATATTAATTGTAGGTTATTTGCAATAGTAGTAGTTTAGGCTTAAAAGAAAGAACAATTTCGTGAATAAAACTGGCACTAAAAATATAGTAATATTAGCGTAAAATAAAAAGAAGAAGAAAATTCATTGGCTTTACAATTTCGAAACATAAGGTAAAAGTACCAGTATCCGTCAGTGGCCCACTATTCGTCAGTATTCGACATGTTTGCCCAATATTAAGCATCTGGTGACATCTAACGTTTAAGTAATTATTTAGATTTGAAGTTCCAAACCTAGATATTTTGTTTTGTATAAACTAGTTACCATAATGTTGGGAACACTGCTGTATTAAAATTGCGCGAAAAGTGATGTGTGCGGAAGTTAGATTTGACGGTATTGCTTAGTGATTTTGCTAAGGTAAGGGCTTACTTTGTTATCAGCATTACACTTTGCATGGATCATATATTGAAGTTGTATTGATCAATTGTGTTATTTAAGGCATGGATAAAGCTATTTTTAATATCATTTTGAGGTTACCTCTTGAAAAACAAAATAATTCGACTATGACGAACACTGGTACATCATAAACGTCGCCATGTGCCAATTACCGTCACCATTGACGATTATTGGGACAAATGCTTTTAAATTTAAAATCGCGTAGCACTTCCTATATTCAATACAATGGCTATGTTACTACACAATCGTGCTTATTGAATTTCAAAGTCTCAGAGGACCAGTTTTCGTCATACAACTTTATAAATAGTTTGGTCAGTAAAAAAACTTGAAATGATATGACGAATATAGGGACCAACAAGTGACGAATACTGATTTTTGCAGAATGGCATCAAAACGATTTAAATATTCTGAAGATGATATGCGTGCGGCCCTTTTGGCTGTTGGAAATGGAATGTCGGTCTATTCAGCCGCAAAGGCTTTCAAAGTTCCAAGAATGACATTATCGGATAAAGTTAAAGGAAAAACACCA
>JABXWE010023998.1:0-15674 GCA_014611495.1 Limonius californicus | reverse complement strand
GATTTTTTTGAAAAGCTTATTTTTTCGATGAATTTTCGATACACCCCCGCATTCCAAAGCGCATCAAAATCGGAGCAATACTTTCGGCTGTAGGAGCGTCACATACATACATACGTACGTACGTACATACCCACCCACAAACAGACATTTTTTAAAAACCACTTTTTTGGGTTCCTAGAGACCCAAAACGGACATTTCCGTTAAAATCTCGATTTCGAAAATTTTCATGATTTCAATACTTACCCTATACCTATAAGGTATGGGAAAGTAAAAATGTTTAGGGTTTCTTTAATAAACTTATGGTCTAAACAGCTTCGTTAAGAAGTAACAGCCTCCTAAAGGGGTAAATATTTCCAAACCGTACAAGAGTAATAAGTTTTATTTTTTAGTGTTTATTTACTCTCTTAGTAACCCATACCTTGTAGCATAACCAAGGGTCAGAAATTTCTGTTCTTTGGTGTAGTTTTGGTGGGTTGGGGGCGACTGCATTCCCTATTTTTTTAACGAACAGGATTTTAAAAATGTAATGTGAAATTTAGATTCTAATGTAAAAGTACAGAAAATAAGTCTTCTTGTTTCTTTTAGATAAGTTACCGTTATCGAGATATTTCACTTTTAATTTTTATTATTATTATTATTTTTATGTGATTGTACATGCGAGGTACTTGAAATGAATCACTTGTTCGATGGTTTTGTTATTTAGTCATTCGTTTTCCTCTGAATGCCATAGATTTCATTTCCTTGAGTGATATATTGAAGTCTTTAGCCATGTTATGTAGTAGGAGTGGTACCATGTGTACCGCGTTTTCTGATAGTACTCGTTTTGGTTGTCGGAAAAGAGCAGTATTGTAACATTATTAAAATTTGTGACCTTATCAAAGTTGAAGTTTGACTTATTAGAGCTAATCGAATACTGTAACCGAATTGACCGAAATATTAAATGCCGATTTCAAAATATAGAATTCACTATCAAAGGTGAATACTGGTAAGTAAAAAAAAAAACTTCCAACTACATCCATCAGTCTGATAGGAAAATTGCAATACTCAGGGCAGATTTCCCTGGTCAGTCAACATATGTTTGCTATTAACATCCGATGGCTGTGCCTTTTAAAATAATTTGAAAAAGCTCACACTCAAAGGCTGCATAATAATCGTAGCCGTAGGTTGGATACCACAAGTTTGTAAAATCCAAAAGATTAAAAAATAAATGCGAAAGAAAATACCACTAAAAAAATATGAATATAAAATATGGAATTGAAGGACCCCAGTTGTATACATATTTTTTTGTTTATTGTTGTGACCCATTGATCGTTGCTAGGAAACTGCAAGAAACCTTAGCTATGGTAGTATGTTGAACACAAGTAAAAAGAGTCTCGCCGGCCTCGGTGGTCTAGTGGTTGGCGTATTTGGCTTTTCATTCAATGGGTCGAATCCCGCCGAGGTCGGTGAGATTTTTCTAGCGGGGAAAAATCTGAGTGTGACCCTTCTGTCGGATAAGAAGTAAATCCGTAGGTCCGGTGCTACAACGATGTATATGACAAGTTAAAAATCACTACTGGAGTTGGAACTATTCCAGGTAGGCAAAATTTATAGGTAGGGTGTACAATAAGCCAACATGGTTGCAGTGCTTAGAGATGCTTGGAACAGCGTTCTAGATCTCGTTTTTTCAAATACAAATACAAGAAGAGTGTCACTTTAAAATCCTAGTTAAATTTAGAAGTAATTATGCAGTTAAAACAAATAAAAAGAAGAGATAAGCAAAGACACAGGAGGGTTCCCGCATTCTGCAGGTGCAGCAACGCGCTTCACGCCACGACCAGCAGAGGAAGGCCTATGTGCAGCTAAAATACCCTCAAAGGGCTGGGCAGGGTAAAAGGCAAGGAAAACCTGCAGTTGCAGCTGAGATATCTTAAAGTATAATTAGAAGAAGGTCCACAAGTAGTTAAGATACTTCAAAGCGCTAGGCAAGGTAAAAGGTAAGGAATCTTGCAAGCGCAATCAATAGAAGAAGCCTCATAAGTAGTGGAGATACCTCAAAGTGCTGTGCAATGTAAACGGGAAAGAAAACTTGCAGCTGCAGCTGAGATACCTCGAAGCACAATCAGTAGGAAATGGCCTATAGACAGTTGAGATATCTCAAAGCGTTGGCCAAGGTAGAAAGTAAAAGAAATTTGCTGCCGCAGCTGATATACCTCAAAGCGCTGGACCAGTTTAAGGTTAGAGGAAACCTCCAGGTGCAGCTGAGATACTTCACAGCGTAATTAACAGAAGGCAGTCCGTAAGCAGTTGATAAACCTCAAAGGACTAGGCAAGGTAAAGGGTTACGCAAACCTGCAAGCGTAATCAGTAGAAGAAGGCTTATAAGCAGCTGAGATACCTCAAAGATCTGGGCAAGGTACAAGGAAAAGGAAACTTGCAGTTGCAGCTGAGATACCTCAAAGCACAGCTAGCAGAAAAAGGCCCATAGACTTTTGAGATACCTCAAAGCGTTGGCCAAGGTAGAAGGTAAAAGAGATTAGCTACTGCAGCTGATATACCTCAAAGCGCTGGGCAAGTTTAAGGGTAGAGGAAATCTGCAGCTGCAGCTGAGATACCTCATAACGTAATTAACAGAAGGAGGTCCGCAAGCAGTTGACAAACCTCAAAGCGTTAGGCAAGGTAGAGGGTTAAGGAAACCTGCAAGCGTAATCAGCTTATAAGCAACTCTGATACCTCAAAGCGCTGGGCAAGGTACAAGGAAAAGGAAACTTGCAGCTGCAGCTGAGATACCTCAAAGCGCAATCAGAAGGAAAAGATCCATAAGCATCTGAGATACCTCAAAGCGCTGGGTAACGTAAAAGGTAGAGAAAACCTCATCTACCTCATAGCGTAATTAACAGGAGGACGTCCATAAGTAATTAACTAAAAAACTTATTCGGACAGCGATAAGTAATACATATTTTTAATGAAAAGAAAAATAAGCTGCTATTTTAGTCTGGGTAAATTTGCGCTTAGCAATGCCTTCCAATGCCTTTGCATATATCCGTGTTTGATACTTTTTTCTTTCAGCCCAATCCAAAGCTTGGTTAAAAACTGCTGTAGCTTGCTCGTCAGTCACTGCACTTCTAACTTCAATTGGAAAGTCGTTATCATCACTGTCCTCATTTTCCTCCCCATTTACATCATTCATCTTCTTATCTTCGTTCCATAAATTAATGTCAACTGGTGACTGACAAGAACATCAGAATCGGATCGCAATTGTTCCCCAATTACGCTTAAGGGAACATCGTCTTCATCTTCATCAGTGGTGCAAAAGAGATTGTTCCAACATTTTTGAATTGTTTGCTGTTTAGGTGAACTCCAGGCCATGTGCAAATTTAAAACTGCTTCGCGTAATGTTACCTGTTTCAAAGCCTCGGATATGTTTTCAGGGTTCTTTGATAAGACAGACGAAAGTAGAAATTTTCGGTAATATAATTTGGTGAGGCTTATTATGTTCTGGTCCATTGGTTGAATTAATGAGGTTACGTTGGGCGGCATGTACATGACAAAAATTGAACCATCCTTACTCCTCAGTTGTTCCTCTGGAGGATGACTTGGTGCATTATCTAACAGTAACAACGCTTTTATTGGAAGCTTCTGTTTGTTTAGGAAATCTTTCACCTACAAATTAATATTAAATTATATATGGAGTAGTTGTGATTAGTCATTGATTGCCATACCTGAGAAACAAAGCGCTTGCGGAACCATTTCAGGAATATACTGCTAGTCATCCAAGCGGTTTTTGAACAGTCATAATCAACGGGGATATTAAAATTTTTAAATCAGCTCGGATTTTTTGCTTTTCCTATTATCATTGGCTTTATTTTGTGTGAACCATCAGCATTAGTACATATTACAAAGGTTATATATTGTTTTTCCGGCTTTCTACCAGGAGCAAATTTTTCAAATGACGTAGCATAGGTTTTCTCCGGTAACAGTTTCCAACAAAAGCCGCTTTCATCGGTGTTGTAAATTTGTTCCATATTTAAATCTAGCTCTTTGATTTTCTTCATTAATTTTTCTTTGAATGGTTGCACTAATTGTGGTTGTGCTGATAATTTTTCACCAAATACAGACAGCAGTCGAATTCCATATCTTGTTTTGAATCGTTGTAGTCAGCCATCACTGGCTACGAAATTTTCAGTCTCCTTCAGTTTTTCATTTAACAGTTTCTCTTTAATTATTTCTCTGCTAATTGGAACATGGTTGTCCTGTTGTTTTAAAAACCATTTATACAGGCAATTTTCCATTCTAGGTGCTTTCGCATTTTTTTAAGTTTTTCGTTTTCCCACGTTCTTTGTAAAATTTGTGTCTTTAACCCTTCATTTCATGATTTAATATTTTCTTTTTTAAATATTCGTTTTGGTTTCAGTTTGTGTTACTGTTTTTGGGAAAAATACAGAAAACATTTTATTTCCATATAAATTTTAATTATTTAAAAAAAAACCAATATTGCAAATATGCAACACCATGAACATTAGATATATTATCTGAAATGTAACTTACACATGGAACAATTTAAAACAGTTTCTATCTTTTGTGAGGCACAAATGTACTGCACACTTTTTACATTTAAGTCAGTAAACCCTTTGCATTGTGGTAATTTGCATCTTTGTCGCGTACTGTTATACTTTATCCAGTGAGAACTTTCATCCAGTCGCACACTTTTCGGTGGAATGTGTGATGCGGACCCCTTGCGATTTTTGGCAGCCACAGCTTCATCTACTTGGCAACTTGGTCTTCCTCTCTTTTTGATTTGTTGGCCCCTATAAGGCATAGACACTCTGCCACTTCTAGGCGAAATTGCCACAAATTCAATATTTGGAAAGCTGGTGATTCTCCTCGTTCTTTTATTGCTCTCTTAGCAAGCGTTTATTATTGTCACATGTAATAAGTGAAAAAATATACGCAGGTACCACTTTTTGGAACGAAGTGGAATTTTGTACCGACCAATGAAACTATCAAGCATAGACTCCTCCCATATGTTTGTTGTACTCCTGTATGACGTTTGGACGATTAATTTCTATTTTATCTTTAATTTTCAGTCAAATCGTTTGATTTTTGTAATAGGTAGTTCACCATGACAAGAAGATAACATGTTTAGTACCTTATTATCTTTCCAAGCGGCTAAACTTAGATCGATTCCATCTACCATCTACATTAGTCAAATATCTTCGGACGTTCCATGAGACATTTTCTTGAAGTCCTTTTCATTTGTTAGTTTATTGTTTGGTATTCAATTTCTTCGCACGGTTCCTAGTATATAGATTCCTTGTTTTGTCATGTGTGCATATAATGGTACTGAGGTATAGTAATTATCGCAGTATAATTGGTGATTCGAGTTCTTTTGGTATCACAATGTTAATAAAATATCATTTTTCAGCTTAATTATAATGATTATATATAGAGTATATTATATATTCGTAAAGAAAATTTGAAGATTAAAATAATTACTCAAAAAGATACAGGGTGTTCCATTAAAAAAAACACAAATTTATTCCATTGCTCCGTTCCTGTAACCCATAGTAAACAAGTGAGGACGTCAATGGATTCTGCAGGAAAAACTATGTAAAAGACTAATTTAAAATTATTCTGCACACCTAATAATAACCGAGATAAAAACAATTTTAAAAATAGCCAAATTTTAACAATCTCCCTGTAGCTCCCTAACCGATCGCCATAGCAAAGATCTGTTTGCGCTATTGCTATTTTCTCAAAAAAAGAGCCCGAGACTGCTTAGTTAGTTTTTTGATATCTGTCATGGTTTCCGAGATACCCTGCAAAAACATCAAAAATGAGACACCCTGTACATGTCTCCGATGCGCGTCTATGTTCTATGGGGGCTAAATAGTATGGTATTAATTGCCTTACACCTATAGATGGGCACCGGCACTCTTCTCCATCACATGCTTATCCTCGGCACTATGCAGGAAACACGGAAGACCTATAGTGTAACGTAAAATTTGAACGAGATAATACAGAACTTTAACATAAATTAGAAAATCCTAATATAGTTTTTATTTGTATTCCAAAGTTACGAATTCCAATACAGAAAAAATAACTCGCAACATGGCGGGTTGGAATTTTCCAAATAAATACATGGAAATCCCACATTATGGGACCGGAAATTAACCTACAGAAAACTACAGTAATGACCACAGAGAACAGAATAATAGAAATCGATGTACAAAATATAAATAAGTCGATGAATATGTTTACTTCGGATGTATGCTAAAAATAGGCAGGGATAGCCAAGCTACAGAATATCACGAAGAATACGAATGACTTGGTCGCGGTTGGCAAACTAGATACAGTGCTGAAAAGTGGACATATACCAACTCACCTTAAAAGAAAAATCTTCAATACGTGTATTCTCTCAATACTGACATGATATGGAAGCTATGATACTTACTAATAAATCCACTAATAAACTAAGAACGCGCAATAGAACGTCTTATGCTAGGAACCACTTGCAGGCAGTGGTATTCAACTTACCCCCCCCCCCCTTCCGTTACCCATTGAGACATTCTTCCACGCAACTTTATACCCCCAAAGTTGTTGGTGCTAGTCAAATGGTACTCGTGATTATAGGACCATACTATTATTGGTGCCCTAATGAGCACAGTTGCAATATTTCATTGTTGAGGCCAGATGATAGTAATTTTAAAATATTGCGAAAACTTCTTTGTCCAGTGGATGCAAAACAATTGCTGATTAGTAGAGTCTACACCAAAGGTAATTATTATTTTGCTGCTGATTAGGCAACGCTAGAAATAGAAAACAATACAAGTTCGCTCTGGAAAGAAATGGTTTCCTCTAGCTCTGATCATTCATAAAATGTGTATAAAATGTTACGTACCTCTACGGTATCTTGGCGTACCCCAGATAGTACGCATACCCCTATTTGAATGCCACTAGTCTAAGAAACAATGGAAACGAACTTGGGCAGGACATGTGGCGAGGCAAGGTGGCATAAGATGGGCGAAACAAGTGATAAATGGCAACCGAGATTACATAAAAGAAGTGTAGAACGCCCGCTATGTAGATGGTTAGACGATATTGAGGAAAGGATAGGCAAAATATGGTATCAAACTGCACAGAACATAACTGTAATGGAAACAATGGGATGCATAGGCAGTCCAGAAGTGGACTGAAAGGGGCTGAAGAAGAAGAAGAAGAAATCCATATCCTGTTGACGGGTTCTGGGAGGATTCCTGCGCTTACCAATTGCGCGCTTTAGCATATCCCAAGCATGTTCGATGCAGTTCATGTCAGGAGATATCGCAGGCCAATGCATCCGGGCTATGTTCGACTCGTGGAGGAACTGCAGCTCGATGAGGTCTGGCGTTGTCGTCCATGAGAATGAACTCCTCTCCAACTTCTTCGCGAAATGGATGCACAATTGGTTGTAGTATCTCGTCTATGTAACGCGGTCCCGTAAGAGTGCCCTCAATAGGTACCAAAGGGGTACGTCGTCCTAGCATTATCCCTGCCCAGAACATCACTGAACCTCCCCCGAACTTATGAACTTCTTGAACATGCTGAAGCCTGGCACGTACTCCACGTTCTCTCCATATCCTTTTCGTCGACTATCGGGATGAAAGGCAACCCTGGTCTCATCTGTGAACATCACAGATCGCCAGTCTTCAAGTCTCCATTCACGATGTGCTTGGGCCCACACACGACGTGCCATTTTGTGATGATTCTGTAAGGGATTTCGGCGTAGAGGCCTTCTCGCATACAGAGACTCATCCTGCAACCGATTTCTTATTGTTTGCGTGGAAACATACACTCCAGAAGCCAGCAGTAGTTCACGTTGAAGCTCAGTAGCATAGAGTGTGGGATCCCTTCTGGTACTCAGCAGAACAAAACGGTCTTGAGCAGCCGTTGTTTTGCGAGGACGACCTTCTCGGGGACGGTCCATTACGGAATGGGTTTCTCTGTACCTCCTCCATACCCGCGACACGTCACTTTGATTCACCCCAACCCAGTTAGCAATATCTCTTTGGTTAAAGCCTTGCTGAACCAAAGCGACTACGCGCGACCGATTAAATGTCGTAATAGTGTGCCTAGGCATTCTTGCAACTACATGACATTAATGACAGCATTTGTGAGAGAACTCTTGTTGCCTCAGTAACAGTTAGATATTATGCTTAAAGCAATTTCTTTCGAAATTAGCTCAATGCCAGGCATTTCCTCTTGAATAAACGTAAATTTTTGAGATACAGAGTTTTGGAAGCTTAACCAGTTCAATGTAAAGCTCGCATAGTCAAACTTCTGTAGCCTTTCTGCATTTTTGTTAATATGCAAAACTTTTTTTGAGCAGTATATTACACTTCCCGTGGTTCGGAATCCACGTTAAGCTGTAGGTCCTGTATGTCTGTGGTACTTTAAAAAGTGCAACGCGCAAGGGTACGAGAAAAGTTCGTCACGTAAAAGATTCGCTCAAACAAGAAGATGTCAACATTATAAACACAATGAGGATGAAAATTAACTTTTAAATTCAGAAATTTAGGCTAAGTACTACACAATTGAGTAATTGTAGAACTTATTTAAGAGTAATTTCAAAATATGGTATACGTTTGTTCACATGTCCTCCTCCCTACTAACTTTCGAACAGCTTGATATTTCTTCACAAAATTTTGTGTGCTTTAATGGGAGGCTGAATACTACTTTTTAGTTCATATTTAAACTTTATAACTTTCAAAATGGTGGCTAGGCGCCATGTTGAACTATTTTTTAAATGGCAATGGGGGTCGAGTGACACCTCATTTGAAAGGATATTTTAATTGTGCGCCTGATTCTTGAGTTTCATAAAAAAGTATTCATCCAGAAAAAATGACAGATTATTTAAATTATCAAGTTTATGGAAAAAAGGAGGCACCCGGAAAATTTTGCGATTTGCGGTCCGGATATGTTGTTGGCCTCGTCGAAGACAACAACTTTTCCCTATGGCAATTTCTCGTAGCTCGTACCGTACGGCCGCCAGGGGCGTCCAAAGTCGAAACACGAATCGACGTCCAGCACGTGTCCACGTCATCGCAGCGCGTCGGTCGCGAGGTCAACTTGTTCGCACAAGTACGAAGGCGGCGGTTCTAACATCCCCGAAGGGGGCGCGGGGGACGCCGACACGTCGAAAAAAAGGTAAAAATCGGCATAAAAACATGGTCGGCGTCCCCCGCGCCCCCTTCGGGGATGTTAGAACCGACCGTCGCTGCGCCGCCGTACTTATGCGAACAAATGGAGCTCGCCATCGACCCGCTGCGATGACGTGGATACGTGCTGGACGTCGATTCGTATTTCGACTTTGGACGCCCCTGACGGCCGCACGGTGCGAGCTACGGGAAAGTGCCATAAGGAAAAGTTGTTGTCCTCAACGAGGCCAACAACATATCTGGACCATAAATCGCAATATTTTCCGGGTGACTTCTTTTTTTCATAAACTTGTTATTTTCAATAAGCTGTCATGTTATTCTGTATGAATGCTTTTTTATGAAACTCAAGGATCAGACGCAGCATTAAATACCTTTCAAATAAAGTGTCACTCGACCCCCATTGCCATTTAAAAAATAGTTTAAGATGGCGCCTAGCTGGCATTTTGCAAGTTATAAAATTTAAATATGAGCTAAAAAGTAGTATTTTGTGAAGAAATATAAAGTCGTTCAAAAGTTAGTAGGGGGGGGGGACATTTTACGACTGCACTGTATATCTTTTTTACATATAGGGAGTACCTTTCATTAAGCATACATGTAAAGTCGTTAGTAACCAACTTAATTTGGTTGTTGAGCTACTATTCTGATTAATACGCAATTAACCAATTTAACTCAAATTTTACAGTTGTAGACCTGCTTTTTTATAAAACACATTTTTCCTTTTTAATGGGAATTCCAATACCGTATATAAATATTTATAGGCCTTCATTTAAGTGCATGAAGTTACACGCTTTAACTCTCCAGTGTTTTCTACAAAACTAGGTCGAATAATTTAGCATGTAAAATATTTCTATATATTCTTATTATTTTTAGATACGAATATGTTTACATTTAGTTTTATTTCCAACGACTATCTGTTGCCGCCTGTTCACATTCACTGCGAATTTTACATATAGTAGTATAGGAGTAATTTCAATAGGGATTACACATTGCAATGACACAAAACCAACGAGATTACTTCTCTTCGGCAGAAGTTTTTTTTGCCACTCGCCGTCACCACGTTATAATTTGCAACTCTCAAATCCCAAAGCAATTACACTGACCATCGTTTTAATATGAAAATCTACATAAAATTACAATGTCGCTTTTTAAATGAGAAACAATAGTCTTGTTAAAATTTGCATTCATACAGCTTTCATTATTATCCCCGCATTTTCGATCTAATTAATTTAAAAAACTTCTTGATAACAAAACAAAATGTATTTAAGAAACGTTTTTCCTTCAGATATTACTAAATATGCAATCTTAAATACTGTATAGCTGAGTCGTAATAAAACAATCAGCAAAACTATTTAAAATTTAGATTTTTTAAATATAATTATAGATGTATGATAATTTTCCTTGGCATTTACTTTCTCAAAACATGGAAACCTGAGTTGTATGTTGGATTTTTAAATTAAATGTAATATATTATCATTCGTTTATGTGGAAATTCTTCATAAATATTGTAACTTGTTATCCCTGTTTTCAGAATTTGATTGCCACGTGTGCTAGATGTCAATTTAATTAGCACCAGCTAACTGCCAAACCAAGTTTATCGCAGAGAACTCGCATTAATTACAGTATTGCCGAAAATAATTATCGGTTTTAGCAAATTATAGTGGTGGTACGATCGTAACCAGTCACGATAATGTGCCATCGAACCACAACAACAAAAAATACTATAACCAAGCATGTCCTTTTTTGTCAAATGCAATTCAACTATTAATGCTAAAACAATATATCACATATCGTATCTATTGCTTCAGCCGCCAGTGATTAGATACGTAAATTAATACTGTCGTTGAATTAGAAAATCATGAATTGCTCGTTCGTAATGAAATTTATCTGATTGATTGCTGACAAGAAAATTGACCCTTTAATTGGCCTAGCGGGATGTCAGTAAAATAGCCAATCCTTACTAACGTAATAAGCATTTATAAATGCTTAGAAGCAATTTTTAAAAAATAGCTCGTTAAATACTTGGAAATATTTATAAATAATATGCAGTTTTTTAAAAGTAGGGAAGTAGTTGCTACAGTTAACTTTATGCCAATTTAAGTGATTTTTTTGTAGTACCATCCGGGTACTTTTTCGTTAACGCACATGATTTCAGTAACCTAACAAAAAAGAAATGCGTACTTATTTTTACAATCAATCGAAGAACTTCTGCAAGGAGTATCACACAAAATGTAGGTCACACCAAAAATTAGAAGATACCAATACAGGACGTATAGAATTAAATTATATTACTAGGACGTCTAGGCTTTCTCGTCGTATCTTTGTTCTTCGCGGTCACTACGTCTAATAACACACCAAACGTAATTTTGACTAATATTGTACATCGTTAAATTACTAGATAGTTTATGGAAAAACGGTTACAGATTTTTTTAGAAATACGTTTGCCCTTACATTAAAATTTTCGGATAAAATATCTTGTTATTTTGGTCCAATTAATGTAGCGAAAAACTACCTACTTTTTCAAATATCGCGCTACGTTGAAAAGCTACAACAAAGTAGCTAACTGTTTCCCAATCCTGAACGTTATAATTACATATATTGATAAAATCAATAAATTTGATGTACCGTGCACGCGCCTTAATATGATCACATGGAGACTCTGTTTTTGATAATAATAAACGGTGAAAGTATCTTGCCGTTTCTTCAAAATGTTCTTCTTCTTTATCATTTTTTCGCAAGTTCTTCCACTTTCTGGTGCTTCAACGGACTACCTACATGTGCATCATGTTCACAAGGCATACTCGTATTCCTCTTGAGTTTTGATTGTCGTTTCCAATGCGATTTCTTTTACGTCTTCTATTTCAACAGTTTTTTTTTTTTTAATTTTACACAAAACTGGCTGTGAAATGTTCAATTGCGCGGCTGCATTTCGCTGGCTATACTATTGACAACTTACCATCTCTTCTAAATCGTTAATTTTTTCTTTTAAGCTAAGACCACCTTTCTGTTTTTTCTCAGCCATTGCCAAGGGTTCGCATAGAACTAAGTTAACTGTTGCCAACCAGCCTGCGGACTGTTAACTTACGAGAACGAGAGAGCTAGGTCCGGTAACACTCGAGGTTGAAAATACAAACGAAAAAGTGCATGCAAACATTGTTGTATAGTTTCCGTGTTCTTAATTATTATATAAATCTCTAGAAATAATTTATTTTTCTTTTTATTATTAATGTAGTTATGCCTGAGCAGTTGTTTTCGTTTTTTTTAGTTGTGTTTGTAAATAATGGTAGGCCGTTCGTTTTTGTGATGACTGAAATTATGCCGAATTACTAAATTAGTAATTATAGCAGCCAATTTTCAATATCAGATTGTGTTTCCAGCATAACAAATTGCGATTGTCTCTTGTGTCAAGCAAGATTGGAAATATCAATAGAGATACCGATGGAAAATATTTATTAATATTTTTTTTAACTGTGTTCCCATTGAGATCCCACGATAAAACTTTCCACAATTATGAAGGGTTATAGTCAGCAAACACAATTTGTTTATCAAAATTAATTACACCGATTTTCGACAAATTGCAAGAACGTTTCTGACCAAGTGTATGTTCTGTATGGATATTAACTTGGGTAAGTTATATTTCAAATCACATTTCATATACTTTAAAATAATGTATACGGTTCTCTTTCTGCTGAACATAGTAAAATAATACACAATTTAATGACAAAACACATCTTCCAATCTTCAAAACATTTTCTCCAATCTTCCTGCGTTAAGTTATTTATTTCATTTTTAAATGCGTCAACCGCTTCTTCTGCCGATGTAAAACGTAAACCCCGTAATTTATTCTTTACACGCGGAAATAAAAAGAAATCATAGGTGCTAAGTTGTCATTTAAGGAAAGTCGACCACGTTGAAAATCATTGTACCACCGCTTTACGGTAGCTAAGGAACACGACTTGTCACCAAAACTCGATTGATTTCCTCAAAACATTCTTTACGGCTTAAGCCACAAGTTAAGGTAAAAAATCACAACTCGATAATGCTCTTTATTCAATTCCATGATTTCGTGGGGACAGGATTACTTTAAAATTATGTATTTTAAAAACCTTCAAGTATATTTGACAACGTTCACTATAATTAAACTTGTAAACAACTACGTTAAAACGTCGAGCAAAATTTGTTTCAAAAAGGCTCAGCGGAAAGAGAACAGCCCTCGTATATCATCATTTAAACAGTTATCGCAAAATATTTACATTTATTTTAAAGTAAAAACTACACGTTTATTGGGGAAGAATGCTCGAAATTTGACAGCCTATAACTTCGAAGCCCTTAATATTTCAAGCCCCAAAATTTGTACTTTTACATGTCTCCATATACTCAAACGTATCCGTTAATTTCCTTAAAACCGGTAATATGAAGATTCAAACATAAGTTGACTTGATATGGAATACCCTAATACCCAAATGATAGCTTTATTCGGCATTCCAGTAAGCGGCGTGCACTGTGTATACCTAAGCTATGTTTACCAACGTCCGGAGAACGAATGAATGGACATTTTTGTCTGTATGGGCGAGCGGTACTTTCGCAATATCTAATATGAATTGAATCACTGGTGTAACTAAATGAAATTTGAATTAATTTGTAGATATTACTCATCTTTATTAGTGTAAACCAATATTTATTAATGTTATTCACAAGTCTAACGTCAATTTATGTCGACAAGCCGATTGCTTAACTCTGTACGATAGCGTTGGTTAATCAACCTATCAATTTCCAATTGTGAAAGAAATATCACAGTTAATTGAGCAATAAGTTGTATAAAAGCGTGGAGTACCACCGAAATCTACAGAAAATTATTGGGAAACTATGAATTTCAGAAAACGGTTAACGTAAACTATCTATTTTATGTAATATCATATCGTATAATGTCCGACGTACTTATTATAAAATCGAAGTTAAACCTGAAATTTTATTGTTTGACACCGTTTCATTGCAGACAATATTGTGCATTGTGGCTCTTTTTATGTAATATTTACATTGCAATTATACATCGTGCCACGATCTTGTAAAATATAAAATTTGTTAATATCGCACATAAAGAACCGTTCTGTTTGGGTACTTTTCATGTAACCAATTATTATTTATTTTATAGTGCTCTATCTCGTTCAAATTCTACGATGAAATATGTCTCCCGTCCTTCCAACTTAGCGCACGGGAAAAACACGTAAAAGAACAGTGCAGGTGCTCATCTATGCGGGGTTGAAGCTATTAAGATCATTGAATTTCACACCCGTAGTACATGGAAGGGCATGGAAGACACATTTTCAGTTAAGCGATAACGCGAATGTCAGTATATAACTGGTTAATAGCATTACCATAATATTCGTTTTCATGATCTTAAACAGAGAATTCTTTCATGTTTTATTTGGAGTAAAGAGATAAACTTTTATATCCATAAATCAATAACTTAAAAACGGAAGTGCCTTCACTGGGACTGATAGGTTTCCATCCCTAATAGAATCTTTTCCATCTTCTCCTTCGGGTGCATGGCCTCCTCCTCGCCCGTCTTAGGCGTGTTTTTAAAGTATCACAGACATAGGGGACCTACAGCTTAACGTGGTCTCTGAACCACCGGAAGTGTAAACACTTCTACTCTACTCTACAAAAGATTCACTAGGCAAATGGGCATTAAAAATCTGACACTCCCGGATGAATTCCAAACTTTTAACGTGGAAGTCTAACGCTTAGAGTTCTAGCCCACCGCCCATCATCCATCTCTAATAGAGTATCTTCCATCCCTAATAGAATATCATCCATCGCAAACAGAATACCTTCCTTCCCTAATAGAATATCTTCCATGCCTAATACAATACCTTCTTTTTTTAATAGAATGTCTACCTTCCCTAATAGAATATCTTCCACTCCTATTAGAATATCTTTCATCCCTAATAAATTACCTTCCTTCTTTAATAGAATATATTCCATCCCTAATAGAAAACATTCCACCCCTATTAGAAAACCTTCCACCCCCAATAGAATATCCGTCCATCCCTAATAGAATACCTTCTACCCTTATTCGAATATCTTCCATCCCTAAGAGAATACCTTCTTTCCGTAACAGAATCTTTCCCATCCCAAATATATTCCTTCCCTAATAGACCATCTTCCACTCCTATTCGAATATCTTCCATCCCTAATAGAATAACTTTTCATCCCTAATAGAATACCTTCCACCCCTATTCGAACATCTTCGATCCCTAATAGAATACCTTCCTTCCTTAACAGAATATTTTCCATTCCTAATGTATTCCTTCCCTAATAGAATATCTTCCATCCCTAATAGAATACCTTCCTTCTTTAATAGAATATATTCTATTCCTAATAGAATAACCTTCCATCCCTAATAGAATACCTTCCACTCTTATTAAAATACCTACCACCCCTATTAGAATACCTTCCATCCCTAATAGAATACCTTCCATCCCTAATAGAATACCTTCC
>JABXWE010023993.1:0-30439 GCA_014611495.1 Limonius californicus | reverse complement strand
AAAAACAATAAAAATAAAACGGTTGCGGTCTACTTTTTACGTGATACATTTTTTTTAAATAATGAAACATATTCAGCGGGGTAGATATTAAAAATACGCGTAATTTGATGTATGATACATATAATAAAAAAAATGAATTACACCCAAAAAATGAAAAAATAACCAATTTTGGCCAGGAGGATCAGCCTTAAATACAAAATTTTTAGTTTTCTATGTTGGTAAAACTATACATTACATACTTTCTACAATTTATTGACGCTGTGACTTGTACATTCATTTTTTTAATCTTAAGGAGTAGAGAAGATTAACCATCTTTGTTGCTTTTCAGCAGAGATTGTTTTGCATTCTGTTTCAGTTTTGCTTTCTATTTGTACTTTAATATCATTAACATACCGTTAGCAGTTAATACTGTTTTAACACAATTTTGAGTTCAGGCCCAGTACCTATCGTTTAATGTAAGCTCAGAAATCGGTTCTGTATCTTGGATAGAAGTATGGAGTTTCATAGGAAATTTTGAAAACCTGGGGAAAGATAGAGCCTACATATAAACTGTTAAATCAGGAGAATGGAATAAACACTACAAGAAGCTACTACAGGAGACAAGACAAGAATACCTTAACGAATCTACAACACGAGGGATACCCAAACAAGGGGAATAAGTGAATATGCAGATGGATATAGTGAAAATAGCTGTTATGGGCCTGAAAAACGGCAAAACTAGTGGACCAGAAGGGGTATAAGCTGCAATGTTGACGAAAGAAACACTAACACTTTTTGAAACGATAGCCTTTATAATCAACAAAATAATGTTTGAATGGACATCCGGTTCCGGAATAATGGAAGTAGCATGCATATATCTCTTCAATTTACAAGAAAGGAGATAAAAATAATTTTGTAATAATTATGGGTGCGTATCAGTAACTGGCACAATGAATAGACTTTATGGGAAGATATTACTAGATCTGATTGACAATGATGTTAAGGAGAACGAAGAAGAAGAACAAAGCGGTTTCCGTGTAGGAAGATCATGCACTGACACTGATCGTCGACATCAGCTTACAACACATTGAGTTATCAATTTCAACGGCACTGCCGAAAGTATTATCATAATATGCATCTCGTTACTAGAAAACAATTTAAATATATTAAATAGTAACTCCAATTGCTATATGGAACCTGTATTATTTACTATTTGCCTACTATATTTACTTGGCACGCAATGGCTATTGTAATTTGAGTTGCAGTTAAAAATTTGTCAGTTTTCACAATTTGCCCTATAAAGTTATAAAATATCTATCGACTACTCATTTAAAAATGGCTAAAAACTGAAAATTAGGTTCCTTATGTTTCTTAGCTGCTGATGTTAGAAGTGTTGCAATAGTGAAGCCCTAACGTAGCAAAAATCAATGCCTCTGTGTGTTGGCACCAATCTTGTATATATCCCATATTATCCTAGTTTTGTTCCGTCTATATAATAATAACTAATGAATTGAAAGAATTTCAATATTTCCACCAATGGCATGCGTATCTAAGCCAAAATACAGGAATTTCATATGTGTATACCTATATTAGTTATACGTATTACAACTGCACGATAAAGTCAGAAATATCATCAACGACGCAAAATAATGTTTTATGTTGTTGTATCGTGAACCTTAACATACAGCGACCAAATAAATATTTTTTTAACTCGTCTGTACCTAACTTTTATTACAAAATTCGACTGCACGATAGATATCGAAATATTTTCCAATCATCTACATTCCGGAAACCAAGGCAACAAATTTTCCATGGAGTATGTTCAAACGAAATTTTACCAGTCATGATTTAAACTACCTATTGAAACTATGAGTAGGCTGCATTATGTACTGGTTGAAGCATACTCTATTACATATTGGAAACTCTTATACGAGGCCTATTTTGAAAATAAGGGACGATGGTACGTAATACACTGCTCAACAAAATTAGGGGAACACCTTTTTGAGCGCCTATACCAGTAAATGATGGAAGCCGGTTTTTTTCTTGTTATATTATTCTATAGACCTTTATTGACAAAGTGCAAAAACAATTACGGTGATTCGTTTGCTCGTTTTCATCGTAGATGCAAAAATGTAAAGAAAGTCTCAAAACACAGTGGTTTTTGAACACAAAGCAAACATCTGAATTATCAACATCATCAAATTAGTCATTGGACACAGTAAAACCGTCAGTTTTGGCTTTTTCAATGCATTGGAGTTCAAAATGGGTTATTAAGTGAGATTGAAGTCGCGAGGGCTGTTGCTTTGCTTGAAGATGGTCGATCTATGCAATATAAAGCAAACCAGCTCCAATCGACTCCATTTGTTATCTGTAGACCTTGGCATAGGTACCGAGAAACGGGTAGATATTCCAGAAGAATTGGACAAGGCCGTAAAAGTAAAACTATCCCTCGGGATGACCAGTATATTGTTAATTCTTGTTTTCGCCGACGAACTGGTACTGCTCGTGAACTACAAAATCTACTCCGAAATGCCACTGGTGTGACAATTTCCGAACAGACGGTTACAAGACGACTCAAAGAAGTCAATGTGACTTCTCGCAGGCCTGTGCGAGCTCCTCGTTTGAGCAGGAATCGCAAAGTTAGCCGTCTAAACTTTGCCCGCGAACATGTAGAATGGCAACTTCGACACTGGAGGTCTGTGATTTTTACAGACGAGTGACGATTTTGTCTAACTCGTTGCGATGGTAGTATACAAGTGTACAGACGTCCTGGAGAGCGATACACTGCCGCGTGTACACAGGAAGTGGGCCGATTCGGAGCTGGATCGGTCATGGTGTAGGGTAGCATAGTGGCATAGTATAGACGGTCGCACAGACTTGGTTGTCGTTCTCCAACGTCTCAACGCACAAATTTATGTTGAAATGATTCTTCAAGAGCATGTTGTGCCATTTGCGAACAATTTCGGCGATGGCTTCATCCTACAACAGGTTAATTATAGAGTTCATACCGCTAATTTAACAACAAACTTCCTCCAGGAACAGGAAATCCAAGTGATGGGGTGGCCAGTCATGAGTCCAGACTTAAATGCCATCGAACACGTTTGGGATTTACTCGACAGGCGCATTAGGAAGCGTTCTGCTGCACCTCAGACTCTTCAGGGGCTGACTGAGGCCCTTGTGGGAGAATGGCGAAATTTACCACAAGACATGTTAAGGCGTCTTATTCGCAGCATGCCTCGACGTTGTCGGGCTGCTAGTGAAGCTAATGGAGGGCACACGCGCTACTAAAGCTTGGTATTCAAGCGTTAACAGAATTTTCATTACATTTTAAGTGATAAAACCCATATCGATTTTGGTAGTCTTCTCAATAGTTTCTGTTACTCAAGAAAACCGTTTAATTAGAGCATATTTGTTGTTTGTATCTTGTTAAGTAATGTTGAAAGAACAATATACTAAAGTTGATACTTGCGTCTGTCTTTAATTTGAAAAATTATGCACGGCTAAAGAAGTGTTCCCCTAATTTTGTCGAGCAGTGTACAAGATGTAAATTTATAAACAAATTGTTAAGCTTAAATTTTAGATATACACCTAAACTATTTCATTGCATGGTCACCATTCGAATTTGAACACTTATATCATGGTACAAGTTTTGTATACCTTCTCACAGAAGGCTGCCGCCTGGGACGACACTATTCTTGTTCCGTTGTTTTGGGGTTGTTGGGATCAAGGAAGCCGTCACGGGTTCTGAAAACATTTTTAAAATGAAGGAAAAGGTGACAGTCTCTCAGCGGTGAGTCGGGTCTGTATGGGTGATGATTAATAAGTCCCAATTGAATTGCTCAATGAGTTGCACAGTGCGAGACGTGCGCGCGGCCTGGACTTACGGTGCAAAAACACAACTCCAAATGTCACCAATTCTCGCCCTTTGTTCTGAATCGCCCTTCTCGACATTTCTAATATCTCACCCTACACGTCTGCAATAATTGTCGTAACATATTTTAGGGAACCACTAGTAATACGCCATTCTGTAAAAAAGAACCGTAGCCATAGACTTTCGGTTCTCAAACGCGTGCTTAAAATTTGCAGCTTCGAGGGAATTCGCATGCTTCCACTGCAATGATTGTTGCTTAGTTTCAACATTTGTGTACGAAATCCAAGTCTAGTCGCCAGTCATAGGTGATTCAGGTATGCATCACCATCAGTTTCCTGGCAATGCAGGAAGGTTATTACTAAGGCCATTCGCTGGTTTTTGCGAACATCCGTCAACAGCATTGGCACCCACCACTAACAAACTGTAGCCTGTTTGTGACAATTTCATTATATTACCGAGCGTTAAATTTGAGAAAAATTTGCGGCCATTTCCAAAATTAGTACGTGAATTTTCCTTTATCATTTCGCAAAATCGTCTTTTACATTAGACGGCTCCCACTTTGTTCCTCATCGTGCACGTTTATTCAACCATCTAAAAAATTCTTTCAGCAGTGTTTGACCTTTCCTTCAATAATTATGCCTGAACAATAAACTTCGCATATAGCTCATATAATTTCGGCAATGTCTTCGTTCTCTTGCTACATGAAGAAAACGAATTACAGCGCGTACTTTTCACTTACCGTGGCTTGCAATCGTAGTGTTAATTTTAACTTTATTATACTATTGAATACAATGACAGAACCACGGTAAAGTGACGTGTGGCTAGCTCATCATCCGCCAAAGCATCCGTACGAAGCACCAAATTGACCACGTGCCTCATTCGACGGTAGTATTTCAATTGCTCTTAGCTGGTAAGTTTTATTGTAAAGATATAAGAATTACGTTAAAATGGTTGTATATTTATTTATTAGAGTATTATTACAACTTGATCTGTAGATCGGGAAGAAGTCAAGAAAAACTTCGATTTATCTTACAAAATAATACAAGGCAATCATTTTCAATTTTCAGGAAAAACTTCCTTCCTGGCTTAAAACATGACAAACGTTCAAAACGTACATGTACATGCACGTACGTGGGTGTTTGCGTGTATGTTACTCCGTAAAAATTTCAAAGTTGATTATTTTTAAAGTCATAATAAATTATCATCACTAACTGTATAGAAAGTAAAATTAATCTGCTAAATAATAAATTAGCTTAAACACAATAAATCTGCGTATTCAAACATGTGAGTCATCCGAATATAATACATATAGGACTCGGTTTACGCCGGTTCAATTTACGCCAGCTTCACTTTTAGAACACGATTGGAGGCGATGATATGTCTTAGCTTCCTATACACAGATAATTCCGACATTATAATAAAACCAACATGGTAATAAACGTATAATATCAAATGATAATGTAAAACTTAAAGTATTAAATTAAATGCAAACATATTTTAAGGATAAAATGAAACATGTTTCAAATATTTTGTGTTGATTACGGAAAACAAGAAGGAGCTTATTGTATTTATGTGCGTCCCTAATATATTATGTTTCTTCAATTTGTGTCGCTTCATTCTACGCCAGAAATCTTAGGAGCCTAGTCCTGCTAGTTTTCTATATTTTAACTAAGAATCTAGTAGCTTATTGTCAGCTACAAAACATATGTCGGTTATGGTCTAACTTTATTATTTCGACCACACTTATTGACTTAATGAACACTTAAAAAGATTCCCACAACAAATAACTCAAAAATTGAAACTACCAAACTTAGTGCTCTCATATATGTTCCTAAATGACAATAATGAAAGTTCAATTTATCATTTTGAATAATAACCTAGTTCTTACGAAGCAGTTTACCATCTCGTGCTTTAAATCAGTTTTCCAGTTTTTCAGGCTATGCGATGTAAATAAATCACCCAAGGATGTAATTTTTGTAATGAAAAATTCATATGGGGAATGTATGCTTTTTATTGAACATATTTTTCAGGAGGCTCGTTGTAATCATAATTTCCACTCCTCCGAAGTACAGCATCGCGTGTTTTAATCTATAATGAAATCAACACGACTACAGGGGTTGGGTCGATAAGGAGAATACTGTAATTTAAAACACTTTCCTTGGTTCATTGATACCTGTTATCAGTTCTTTCAGAACTGCTGCTGTAGGAAATTTTATGATGAGAGCAATTTTATCATGGAATCACGTATAACGACACCTTTACTGGTTCAATATTTTAAGGAGGCGTCGATAGGGTTAGGATGCAAATTCGCTCTGTAATTTCGTTACATCCAGTGTTACAACGTTATTTACATAAGAATGCTCGTAATTAGTACAGTGCGGAAATTTTCGTTCCCGCGTTCTTTCTTTTCCGTGTCGGAAAAGTCCATATGATAAAGATTAGCTAAATGTCTGACGATAAGTGCAACTCTTCGCAGATGTTTATCCATTTATTTACAGGTATGTTCTGGTACCGTAGCGTGCACATAAACGGCTGGCAAATGGAGATAAGCTTCAAGCTGCCGTTTCAGCGTGGGGTAGTATTGCTAGGGCTGAACTATGCTCTAACTAAAACTACTCCATTCGCTTGCAGTGGAGCTCTAACACATCGGCGTGCTGACATCATTAAATTAAGCGACGCATTTCGTAGTAAGCGTACGTAACTAGCTACATAAAGATTTTGATATATTCCTCTCTTATCTCTTACAGCTTTGCATTATCCGCAAACCTTGTTACTTAATTGCGAAACTTGTACTAAAAGTATATGCAAATTACGCAATCTTGCCATTTGAATTTTTCAGAAAATTTAATACAGTTACATACTGTATGTAGGAGTTATACATTTCACACGCAGTGCTATCTTAAAAATTCTATTTTACCAACACACTTCTGGCGTAGCTCTTACTTTGTACTTTTACATTACTTAATACAGTTACGTCATCAGGTATGTTCAATCGAAACCCATCTTTCCTTCATAACAAATTTATTCAACAATTTAATTACAAATAATTACCCAGTCACCATCAACGACGCCTTCATCACACAATCTTCTGCAGTGCTATATCTAGGGCTACACCTAGACGAAAAACTTAACTGGAGGGAGCACATCACAAAGAAGAGAAAGCAGATAGACCTGAGATTCAAGGAGTTATACTGGCTACTCGGAAGAAGATCACACCTACCACTAGCAGACAAAATTCTACTATATAAAGTGATTATAATACCGACATGGACGTACGGCATCGAATTGTGGGGTTGTGCCAGCAAATCGAATATTTCCATCCTCCAAAGACCCCAATCTAAAATCCTACGTGAACTGACAAACGCTCCCTGGTATGTGTCCAACCGAACGTTACATGACGACCTTCGCATTCCATACATTACCGAGGTCATACAAGAAAGAAGCAACAAATATCATGACAGACTTACAACACACAGAAATCCCCTTATACGCCCACTTTTACATCCCCAAGGCAACAGAAGACTGAAACGCCACTGGCCAAAGGACATCAGATGAAAAAAGAAGAGGACTCCTCACTGGAAGAGGCCTCATCCTGACATATAAACATTTTCATACTTAAGGTCCTATGTTAGCACATTAGCCTATAGAATAATTTATTCTGATTGCTAATTAATGTACAATAATTGATAAAAAATAATTACCGTCACAGTTAAGGCACCTATCCCATTGTTATACTAACCGACGTATACCCTGCTCATAGAATTCTTGTGGCTGCTGATTGAAGACATCTACCACAGTTATCTGTACTTCTGAGTCAGACTCAAAATGCCGACCTTTTAACGCCTTTTTCAGCTGTCGAAAAATATGGAAATCGCAAGGCGATAGATTCGGACTATAGGGTGGATGCTATAAAATCCGCCATTTTTTTCGTTGAAGATTTTCTTTTATCACATTAGCAACAAGAGACCTAGCATTGCCGTGCAGCAAAATTACCCAATGCCTAAGTTTTCCTGAACGTTTCCGTCTTATTGCTCGATGAAGTTGTTCAAAATTGCATTGTACAAATTTGCATTGACATTTACTCCAGGTTCCTTATACTCTATCAACAAGAGTCCTTCATCATCATTTGACATGGAGCTGACCCGAGGGTCACTCCTGGATTTGCCCACCCCATGCCAGTAGGTGGGAAGGAATTTATGGAATAGAGTGGGATCGGGTGGGGTGTTGCACCGCGCTAGCATCCCTGCAATGTATACCGTAAGGCACCTCTGCTGCAACACCGGGTAGTTAGTAAGCTACGCATCAATGGGATTTTGAGTACTTAACCGGGACCGTTATGCGATTATACATTTGACCCTAATAAACTTTGGTATCAAAGTTTCACATTGTTCGTATCTCTATCTATCTATTGTTCTAAGGTAACAGATTCCACCTATCTTAGTTTCCTAATAACTAATAACTAATAACTTAATATTAACCCCGAATCGTACTATTTCCACTTAATTTTAATGTCGACTTTCGATTCTCCTTCCTTCTTTTCCTTCCTTCCCGTCTGCAGTTGTCGGCTAGGAGTCCATCGCTTTCTTTTCCACTGGTACTTGTTTCGTTCCTGCTCATTTGTTTTCCCCTTCCTCACCCTCTTACTGCTTCTTCCTCTTCATTATCCTGTTCTTCTTCAGTAGATTCTTGATCGGAGGTCGGACCTGCTTCGTAGTGTATTTCTATTGACGCCTTTAGTATTTCTGCTGCTGCTGCTATTGATTCGGCTCCTCCCCAAAACCTCTCTTTCCCTAGGTCTTCTAAGTAGGCTTCTATTTGTAGTATTGAACCATAGGCATGATCCAGATGATTGTAGCACGGAACCAGATTTCTTACATTTTCCTCCAGTTGCAATTGGAAATTTTGTAGATTTTCTCTGATGTATGACACGATTGTTTTCTTAAGTTGAAAGCTTCCTGTTTGAGCTGTTCCCGCGCTGCTGTGCCCCCTATGTTTTGATCTGCTATCGAGGTGAATAAACAATTTCCATCTCCTGGAATTATCCGCACCGTCAGTTTGTGTCTGTCCGTAAATACTGTTTCCCGTGCCATGGCCTGTATTGTGTTTCCTGCTTTTGATAATTGCCGTGGGTTTGCTGTTGTGTAGTCTTCCGTGTGTATCTTCCTACCTTCTAATATTACTGGTTCGGCTTGACCGCACCCCGTAATGATAGATATCGGACCTATCTAATTTGCGGTCTCTGAATTAAATTAAAATTAATTAAAATAAAATAAAATAAAATACAATTAAATAAATAAAATTAGATTAAATGAGATTAACGTTTACCATTAATTTTTTACGTTAAGATGTTACATTTGCCTACCACAGCGCGAATTTATGAACACTATCTGATTCACAATGAAATGCAGTAGTATTACACGCCATGAAAATCCAAAATCAAATTTTACTTAATTGCATGATTCAAAAATCGACGTATTTACTACTTTTGTGCTTATTAACTACGCAACACTGCGAATTTTTAGACACTGTCTGCTTCACAATGAAATACAGTAGAAAATTTTACTATCTTGCATGCGTTCAAAATCGACTTATTTATTAAACGTACCCCTTACTTTTCTTGGGAATTTGGGCCTAGTCGGATAGTATTATCCTCGATTGAAATTCATGGTCTTATTCCAAGAATTCGGTTTTTAGTTGAGACGGCTTATTTGTCGGCCCCTTCTATTTCCGTCCCGCAAGGGTTTCTACTTGCTGTCTACCCCTGTTCTATGTTCAAGAACCATCCCTGAAGCCTATTCTCTTGTACTAAACATGCACTTGTTACAAGATTCGCCGTTCTGATCTTCCTGCCCTGCTTATCCACCTATGTGTTCCTACCCCGTGCTTATATATATTAGATCTGGCTTCTCTCCTGGTTCTTGTTGTTTTTCCGCTATTTTCTTGTTGACCGCTAACCTTTCACCTTTGATCGGTCAGCCGATAGAGCAGGTGGTCGCTGGTTCGCTTGATTGTTCATACACCCTCACTTCACTCACTTGATAATTTCCACACAGAAATAATTCTTAAGCACGTCTCGCTAAGCAATTTTGCCCGAGAGAGCCCAAAAGCAAGGTTGTTTTTTAAACTTCTTTGGTGGTGGTAAACTTGAATGTTTCCACTGCGTCCACGATAACTTACTGGATGCCTCATAGTAATGGCACCAAGTTTCGTCACCAGCAACTTTTGACAGAAGAAAGTTATAACAATTTTGCCTATACTCTGTGAGGTGTTGAGAGATAAGCCCATTCGCAAGCATTTTTGTTCATTAGACAAGAGACGAGGAATCCATGGCGAAGAAACTTTGCTGTAACCCAGACTACGAACAAGACTATGGACGCATCCTACACTCGCACCAACATTTTCTGAAATTTCTCTAATTGAATTTTGACGAGTTTCTCTAGTTAGGCCGTCCACACATGCCATATAGTTTTCTGTAAATGCAGTACGCCGTGCACCTGGTCGCGGCTCATCCAAGTCTCCTCTTTTTCATTCTTAAATTTTCGGCACAATTCCTTCACAGCTGGGTACGCATTACATGCATTTCCATATACTGCTTGCATTCGCGTATGAATCTGAAATGGCTGCACACCCTCAGCGCATAAAATTGTAGGACCGCACGCTGATCAAACTTAAACGGATTTTCAACAACAAACGCCATTTCAAAATCGGAAGTTTTAAAAGTCAGAATCAAATTCAAACGCCAAAAACTTATTAATGTGTTTCTTTCGAACACTACTAACATTAACTAACATCATTGGAATTATTGCATTTGTTTTCAAGGCTAAGTTGATTAAAGATGAGTTTCAGTTGAACAAACCTCGTGTGTAAGATTGGATTTTCAATGTAATTCAGTATAAAGAAAGAAGTAAGTCCCAACACTTCATCGTCTGAGCTTTTATCAATATTTTGCTTTGGTATTTGTAAAGTTATTTTATATACACTTTTTTTAGTACAACAGTTCGAGATATTTCAGCAGAATACAAAGTAGTCCGTTATGTATCTTCCGGTTCTGGTATAGAAAGTACAGCCTATTCCAAACGTACCTGCAGGATTAGAGCATATTTGAAAAGTAGTGAAACCACATGCCGCATGGAGAAGGTAAACCAATCGCTCGCATTAGAGTTAATACAGAGCCTCGGTCTTCTGGTTATTTGATAAAATTGCATTCATGCTCGTCTAATGATTAATCATTTACATGAAGATATACCTTGAGTAATGCGATATTAATTAGAAGTAACTTAATACGAGCGCTAATTGAATAAAAATTACTTTCGCACAGAAGGCTATTTCTATTTATTAGAATTAAGACGACGGCCTTCTAAAGAGGTAAATACGTAAAAGGTAAATGAACGATGAAATAGTTGGCTGAAATACCAAATATGATTTCGATTTCGTATACTATCCAAACTTAAGAGTAATGCCTAAAGTTCAAACATCATTCGCGGGTGTTCACGTACCATCTTACACCCTCTTCATAAATAAATACGTCACAACACTGCATTAAAATGTCATAAAGTAAATTTTTAAACTGGTCTATGTATATACAAGACGAAAATTTCAAAAATTGCTCGCCTACTGCATAGCTGTTATTACTGCGCTACTGACTTTGCAGATAATAAATTACTTAGAATATCTGCTGCTTAACAGTTATCGGTTGTACATTACATAGAAATAAAACTACACACAATCTTAGTAAAGTTTATGCAACAAATACATTCCACATATGGGAAAAAAAAGTAAAAAACTCATTTTAGCAATATAATACACTAGGACGCAGACTCTAAGTTATAAAGTATTTAAATAAGCCACAGAAAAAATATAATTATTAGATTCGTCTAGAAAAATGCCTGATGATATTTGTCAAGAATTGGTAATGTTATTATACTAAAGTTTATGTGGCGGTGCGAAGAAGTAAAAACTAATTTCAAGCTTTTAAGGCTAAGAGGATGTCAGGCAAAACGTTCGAAAAAATATTAAATGATGAACTACGAATTTTTCTTCTGGAAAAAAATCCCAAGTATTTCCGATTAAAATTGAATGTGTTTCATATCTTTTCAAGCGGAGTTTATAGAAAAAGAAGACGAATTGAATCTTTCTCTGCAAGTAAGAAGTATCAATATATTAGCCCTAAACACCAAATGCAACCCTTTCAAGGTTAACTGCTAGTGTCGTTAAAAAGTTTTAAAGATAATATTACGGAAATGATTACTGCTCTTAGCGAATTTCTTAAGAAAAAAAGAAAATATTTGGCCTTCGAAAATGTAATCGAAGAATTAATACTGAATGGTAGGAAAATAAAGGGTTCCGAGCAATACAAATATTTAGTCGAAACGTTAGGTAAAGAAGGGATTTTACAATATAGAAATAGAAGAAAAAATAAAAGCGAGTCCTACAGTACAACCGAAGCAACAAGCGATCATTTTCTTGGAGGTGCTTCGTGAACGAACAATTTTTGTGGGATTCGGTTCATCTTGGAACACCCAAACAGTGGATTGTTGCTTAATTTCCGGTTCATACGAATATATCCAAGTTTCGTCACCTGTTACAATGTTGTATACGGATTCCGCAGTTCCTTGGTCGAATTTTTTGAGCATTTCCTTAAGCCAATTAACACGAGTCCTTTTTTGAGCTTCGGTCCAATTATGCGGAATCCAGAGATCGAGAACAGATCTCTTAACAGCTAAATGTTCATGCAAAATCGAATATACTGCAGTCTTCGATATGCCTAGGGATGACTCTATCTCACTGTAAGTCACATGCCGATCTTCTTCATCAAGTTGCGCACAGCATCGATGTTTTTCGGAATAACAACCGATTGGTCGACATTCACGAAATTCATCACTGACGGATGCAGGACCATGACGAAAATCTGCAAACCAATTGTAAACAGTCTTTTCTGATGGTGCTTCGTTACCAAAAGTTGAATGAAGCGATTCTATGCATTGTTATTGAGTTAGGACTTTACAAATATCGTAAAAAATCATCCAACGAAAATCTTCACGTAAAATTTTCATTTCTCCACAAAGTCGCCTGTAAACAAAATACTAGGTCAATTGTTATGCTGCCATTCTTTTCATAATAACAAATGTCAAATTTTACAAAAATAGTAATGACATAGCGCCACCTAGTTGTCGTTCGTAAAAACTTAAAAGGCTGCCCTCGTATAACTTGTAACCATTCAATATATTAATTCCAGCAACTTTTTTGTTTAAGTTTCTTATTCATGCATACTACCGTACCCCCAGGAAACCGCTTTCGCATTACTTCAGGGTGTGCGGGAGTCCCTTACACACTAAATATTCATGCAACATGCAACCTAAACTTAACTAAGCGAAATGCGGTCGCCCCAGTCGGGATTCGATACCTCGACCGATCGGACCGAATTTCGCGTGACCTCGAGTGGCAGTGCGAATCCGCACTCCTCCAACTTAAAAATTACTATACTAACACCAATTTTGGAATACTATGTAATAGTGTAACAAATCTCTACCGGCGTAAACGTCATTTTGAAACATTTAATACAACTTTAATGGTTACTCATGGGGATCATCGCAACAACAGTGCTTAACTTTCCTCACAAACACGATGAAAGTTGCACTCCAGATAGTAGCAGCAGTCATTTAAGTCTTTTCTCTTAGGGGATATTACCACGTAGACGCTAGAATTCATGAAGTTGTAAAGCGACGAGAATTGCTACTGTAGTAATTGGAAATCTGTAAGAAAACTTAACCCTAACATTCTACTTCAAACTGTAACTACATACTAAAGTACGAAGCATTTTGACACGTAAAAGCACAAACTTATAAATACTTAGCAATTGAAGTTTAATGAAACAATTAATTGCTTTTTATGATTGCTGCTGTATTAAGATATTGTGCTTATTTGGACTGCAGCCATATTAAACGTATAACCGCAATGAAAGTAAAATTATTTACTTTATCATATAATCCCCAATTCTACATTTAAAATACGTATTTGAGATAATTTATTATCTATTTCACATCGAGTTCTGCGTCTCTTATTTAAAATGCCATTTACATTTCTAGCTTATAAATCTCAGTTTGCGCTATTGATAAATTAAATTTCCACTATAACAAAAACATAAAGCTTCATTACTATAATATAGGAATATACAGGAAATATTTGAGATGATTAATGATAATCTAGGAGGAAACATGATCTAGTTTATAATCTCCGACTATACTAAGTTAATTTATTGTCGTTTGTATAATACGGCTTATCCGCATAGAGATTAAACAGAACGCTGTGTCATCCACAAAAAAGTCAATTTCATCGTTTTATCCGGAACAATTCTTGGCAATACACGGCATTATCCGAGAAATGCGTGGGTTGATGCAAATCTTGTTAGAACTTCAGTTTTTGAAGCATTCATCGCTAACGCATAGTTTTATCGACCAATTTACCGAGGCGTTTCTGAAAATTAAAAAAAAATTGCTTTTTTTTATAGAAGCGATTTAGTCGGTGGTGGCAGTTGAAAGGCCTATTTAAAAGGAATAATCTAAAGGAAGTAGCATATTGGGTGATAGATTTATAGAATACAATTTTCGTATTTCCAAAACCTCGTTCAAAAATAATTAGTTTAATAAAGACATTGATGATGATGGAAATAACGTACAGAAAAGTATTACAAAATAAAACCATATTAAAAAATTGCGTCAAAAGTAATTAATTAATGAATAATTAATGAAGATAGAGACGACGCATAAACAAACAACAACCTCGTAAACACTGTTATTAAAAAGAAATTGTTTGAAAAATATGGTACAAGATGTAATGACGAATGAGCAAAAATCTCCTTTCAAAAAGTTTTATTGTGATACAAGAAAATAACCAATCAACAAGCCAAAGGCACACAACTGTCTACCTCAGAAGACACATAGCACCCTCGCCGAGCAAAAATCGTAATATTTATTTCCAAACACTTGGCGTAACTACCGAACATACCGCTCTAATCATAAAATGACAACACACAGCTTTAATAATAAATTAGTAACACACAGCTTTAATGGTAAATTCTGAACACATGCCCTAATAATAAATTTCTAACACACAACTGTACGTGACAGATTGGAAACACACAGCTATAATAATGAATTAGGAATACGCGGTTCTAATAATAAATAAGGAGCACGCTGCTGTATTAATAAATTGGGAACATACAGCTCTAATAATACATTGAGAACACACAGCTGTAAATGCCAAATTGGAAATACAAATCTATAATAATGGATTAGGAATACGTGGTTCTAATAAAAATTGAGAGCACAAAGTTCTTATAATCAATAAGAAACACGCTGCTGTATTAATAAATTGGGAACACACAGCTCTAGTAATACATTAAGAACACACAGCTCTAATAATAAATTGGGAACACACAGCTCTAATAGTAAATTTTAAACAAATAGCTCGAATAATAAATTCGGAACGCATAGCTCTAGTAATAAATTGGGAACACGCAGCTCTAATAATAAAGTGGGAATACAACAGCTCTGATACTAAACCCACAGCTTTCATATTAAACGAGTAAGATGCAGTTGCAATAATGATTTAGAAACACGCTGCTTTAATAATGAAATTGAAACACCCTCTTTTATTGGAATCTTGGGAACACACAGCATAGTAGATTAGAAACACACGATTGTAATAATAGATTCGATAACGTAATTCTGACAATAAATTAGTGCCTTTTCTTAGAATGTCCTGGACCTGTATGTCTATCTTCACGGTATTTGCATAACCTATTTATGTGTCTGTCCTGTGCTTTGGATGTTCTATTATCTCTTCATTTACACTACCATATACATAGATGGATACAAACCTTATTTGTAGAATTTCGTAAATGTATCTGTTCGAGCTTTGCCTTTTAATGGTATAATTATTGTTCCAGAAATTAGAAACACACAGTTTTGATAATAAATTAAGAGCATACAGCTCTTATAATAAATTTGAGGCAAGCCGCTATTTCCTCGGAACGGTAAGTTGAAACATTATATACTGCAGCGTTTAATCACAACTGGCTTATAATATGAAGATTTCTAGACCCACAATTGTCCTTCAACTAATCCTGAAACGCTAATACTTTTTTTCAGAATGTTTCCACTTCATTCTGGAAGATTACATTACATGTTGGGCTGATGCATTTAATTTTGATGTTTTAAGGTACCCATCAGTCTCACGTTAAGTTTAAAACATCCAGCAACGATTCTGTCAATGTCAGTCACGACCATGGAGTGTTAATAACAAGTAGACTGGTGTCAACACCTTAGCAGTAACGCACTTACGTACAGTCTCATCATCTCCCTTAATTGCGATTAGCACGAACACGGTGATAAAGCAGGAGCATCTGTGCCGCACCTGTGGCAGGCACGACCCGCTTAATGTCAAGGCTTGCTTGATGGATGTCATTACAAATCGTGTAACCCACCCGCATTATTAGATAACGGAGATCGACTGAGTTAATATAAAAACAAAGGATCAGGATATTTTACATAATCACTTCGACATTTTACCGGAAGCAAGTTTAGTACAGCGTTCTGTGACATGTGAATACCAATTAGAAACTTCACAAGTATTTATTTCTTTAGAGATTTAGTTATAGAGAATTGACATAGATGTAAGTTTATTTTTATTTATCTGCTACGTAAATAATTTGCTAATCATCAAAAATCCGTAATGACCCCGAACTGTACCATGTCAATAAGATCCATCAAGTGTGATGACATTTATTGGTATATACTTCTATTATTATATTGGAAAATATTTGTAAGACTGTTTATATACTTCTGCATGTTGCACTACCTTGCTAAAGCAAGATTAATATTCATTGGGTATATATAAACAGATGGATTACTTCTTTAAATCACAGAGGATGAATAGATTATCTTACCAGTTTTTCTTACTTATTTAGAAAACACGATTATGTCGTTTAGTTCTCTCTACCAACAAACGATTTATTTATTCAAACACAAATAAATAAAATGGACATTCTCTAAGCGATTGACGAGAAGGTCAAAATACAGTATGTTAGCCAACTAATGAACTGTGGAACATGAACACGAAAAAAAGGGACACTACGATATTCATCAAGTAAACGTCCTGCAATGGTCTGAAAAGTATAAATTAGGGTTTCGTCTGCAGTAAGACCTTTACGTAAATTGTTAGTTTGGTAATTACATACTCTGTAGGTAGATGAATCTTAGAATCAACAGAATGTATGCGGAATGAATTCATCTCTAGGCTTGCTGAGACATTTCGTAATCAAAATGACCTGTAATAAACTTTGCTGAACAAATTGAATGGTCGACAAGATACTATAGATCTTAGCTATCTAGTAAGTTTATAAACAAAACACCTGGTGATTGGTAAACATGATTTCTAGCCAATATTATGGACTAATTGTTCACAGTTAATAATTTAGTATATTTGGAAAGAACCAAAGCATTATTGGATATACTTTTGGTTTGTGGTCTGCTGTTGTAGTTGTCATAGTAGAAATATATTAATTTCACTACTTATTTTTGCTGTCCATCAGCCCTTGAGTCATTACCAAACTGTAACACCATTTCGTATTACGAAACATAAGTGATAATCGATATTCCTAGAAGATGCGACATTGACAAAATCAGTAGTCTAACATATTAGTCGCGACGTATCAGCAAATTAATTCTGTTGCCCCTGCAGCTGTCTTGATTTTTACAGTTTTAATATGAACAGAAATATTTATATTCTATGGTTATATTACTGATTATTATTACTACAAGTATCTCCAAAAGAACATGTCAGTGGATGTAGTTCTCATTGGATCATGGTCTTACCTCAAAATTATAAACACTTATGCGATTAGTTAGCAGTTACGCGTACTATGTTAATTTTAAATTTAAAGGTTTTACATAACCTCACACCTTGCTAGTTAATTATATTACCATGGTTACTGAAATACAAGAAAATGAAATAAATAGCAGTGGTTTAAATTATAGAACTTTACTTTGAATTAAATTCAAATCCACAGTTCGCAGCAGCATCTATAATAGCAATGATATGTTTCATGTCTTACTTTCACCAATGAAGAAATGTTTAATACTATTTTAACAGCGCCTTGCAACCAAGATACTTTAACACTTATAAATACACAGACAGTCAGCCGAATCACATCACTTACTTCGCTTCTTAGAAACATTGAAATATATATTTATATTTCAAAAAAGTTACCAGAGTGCAGTATATCCTATGAGTTATGACAGTTTTCATAAAATTGTTAAAACCAGTACACTTGCACTTTTTGGTTTGTATGAAAATATATAACAAATTGTGGATTAATAAGCGCCAGTTTGATCAAGTGGTTAGAGCACTGGGCTTCAGTCGAGAGTTCAAATCCCGACACGATGCCTGGTGGGCAGACTACACCGCCGCCGCTTTAAATATTTGGGTACCTACGTTCAAACGAACAAGGGGAAATAATGCGGTTGTCTGCTGCGCAATCCCCACCTCATCAGCACATGCCTTGAATTTGATACACGACAACCGGGTGCGAGAGCAAAGGTACGTTACGGATTAATAAAATACAATCACGAGTATTTTAAATATTCTTAAGCAAAATCCAACTAGAGGCAGTAATAGACTATTAATGATTGTTTGATCAAAATTTTAGAATCGCTGCTAGGTAAAAATATATAAACATGTTTAGCTTTCTATATTATATGATCTACTGTGAAATGTAGCAAATAAGATAAGTCATGAGAATGATCAAGATCACTAATCTTAACAAAAAGCAGTTTAATAAATTGTTTACTTTATAGAGTCTATGGAAGCCAACTCTAGAATATTCTGCTAGCAATGGATCAGAGAAATGAAATTTTTATATAAAATATCCTTCTTCTTCCCATAAAATAAATCCCGTATTGGTAAACAATATTTCTTACTGTATATTAACCAAGGTATATTAATAAGAGTCTCTACCTATTTGCATTTTTGTTATACAATCAATTGATGTATTTCTATAACATAATTATACTTATTGCTTAAATTAAGAGCACAAAATTTGTTAATTGAAATTGTTCTGACAACCGCTTTGCTTCTTGGGGCTATTTTGTAATATTTTTCTGACAATTCAGTAATTATATACAGGGTGTTTAAAAAATACGTTCGGATATTTTACCCACTTATAGATCTCATCAATACAAACAAATGTCGTAATAAACATGGGTTCGAAAATCTATCATTTTCGAGATATGGAGTTTTTTTTTTAATAAATATTGCTTGTTATTTCCCCACGGTTAAAACAAATAGCCGTGTAAATAAAACATTTTAATTACAAATAATTAAAGTAGATGTTCTACATGTCCTCCTTCCATTTGTAACATTCTTCGCAACTCCGTAAAAATGAACGCCGCATTCTTTCAAAGATTCCGGGATTCATACGAACAGTTTGGCAGCCATGTTCTATTCGCTGTCGCAATTCGTTTAAATTATTCACAGGGCTTGAATAAACTAAGACTTTAAATACCCCCAAATACAAAAGTCGAGCGAATTGAGGTCAGGAGATCCAGGTGGTCGCACAATTGAACCACCCTCACCCTCCACCTGCCGTTATAATTTTCGTTTAGGAAATTTTGACCATGATTGAAAAATGTGCAGGAACCGCATCGCGCATCAGCCACTTATTCATTCAATGAGGGGTACATCTTCTAACAATAGTGGCAAGGCAATTCGCAAAAATCAAGATACAATTGGCCAGGCAAACAGTTCGGAAGAGAAAAAGGTCCTATCATATGGTCTCCAAAAATACCAAGCCAGACGTTAATCGTTGTTGATGATTCGATTCAATAATAGCATGACGGTTTTCATCTGACCAACCATTGCCGTTGTGCCCAGTGCCCATCGGCAAAACACCAGACGTGCAACATAATCAGGCACAATAAGAGGCTGTACCCTTTGAATATGGCATGGATACAATTGCTGCTTACGTAACATTCTCTAAATTAGAGAAGCATTAATATTTGATTCGGCAGAAACTTTTCTAGTACTGATACCTGGTTTTTCTTCAATCCTCCTTAAAATATTAAGTTCCGCTTCAGATGTAGAAACTGATCTAAACCGACCACCGCCACCGTTTTTTGATTTAAATGCGCCAACTTCGGATAAACGTCGATGCAAATTTGTAAAAGATTTGTCACACGGAAGTGCCCGGTTCGGAAATGCTTCGGCATACAAGCGACATGCCTCATAAAAATTACCATTGGCCTTACCATACATGAAATGCATATCTGACTTTTCCGAGTTGGTATACATATTCCAACAACAACAATAACAATATTGACACTTACAAAAACTCAAACAAATGTTGTTTTATCCACTTCCATAGCAGACGTGTCTGCACTCCTACTCTGCTAAATAATTTGGCTGTATCTTGAAAACGGTTGATTCTCGAACCCATGTTTTTTACAACTTTTTGCATTGATTAGATTTGTAGGTGGGTAAAATATCCGAACGTATTTTTAAAAACCCTGTATATATAAGTATATTTCCAATTGTGACAGTGAAGTGGTTTTCAGCTCACATGAATGCTCATGCAATTTTCATAGTGTATTTATAGCAGGTACTCGTGGAGTAGTCATGGCCTAGTTCAGAGACAGAGCAATTTGCAGTTACGTTTGCATTTTCTACAAACACCAAGATGTTATTGCAAGGCATTGTTTTACTGATATCCACTCGTCTGCGCACTCCAAAGCTACGCTATTTTACCCATGCCGCTATTATAGTAGCACAAAACTTTGTGTATACCATAATGGTTGTTGCCGTACAAGATTTCTTTGAACGTATTTTCAAGAGTTCTTGAAATTCAAACATGTGCCACCTGAGGTTGTTGGTATTGTACGGCGCAACATTTGAAGTAAATGAAATTCTGTTTTATAATTTCAAAATTATATTTCTGATAGTACTGCCTAAAAAGCTTTAGAAAATATAATGAAAATATTAATGCAGGGTATTATTTAATTCTTGTTTGCAAAAGCTCGTTCCATTAATTTACACATTACACCATTTAATTAATTCAATGTAAAATGCAGTTATAATGTTCAGAAATGTTTAGGGAACGCTTTGCAATTGCAACATTTTAATTTTATAATCTGTGTGGTGAATTAAACTGCGCATACAAAAAGTAACAAGTACTTGCAACTTTTATGAATAAACATCTGGACTAGACAGATACATCAGAATTTATTTGGAAATTGTTACAATGTAGCTTTGGCCATTTGCTGATTACCTACATTAAGTAATTGAATCTTTTTTACTTGTATAGGTATGTAAATACTGTTTAGGTATAAATTATTCTTTGATAAATGCGCATATATTTTACCTAGGAAGAGTTTCCAATAGCTGCATATTTATCTGCATTCCGCAATGAAACATAAACATTATTTTAATACCTTTATTAGAGATTATTACCGAAGTTAGTGGAATTTTTTAAGTAGCTTTGGGGTATGTTGGTTACATGTTTCTAATAATTGCGATACTCGTAATTTTCGAAAAATTTAAAATAAAGAATATTTAATTGAACAACTGGATAAACAATTAAAATTGTAAATGAATTCAATTCACGTGTGAATCAGAGTTTGGATATTTAATTAAAATAGCCGTTCCACTGATATTTATTGGGACCTTAAAGGGTCTTAATGGGTCTGCTTACTAGACAATATAAATTATGCAAACTACTTAATAAAAGAGATTAGCAAAAATAATAATCAATAATGTGTATTACCAGAGATCTGTACCCCTGTACATGAAACTTCCTTTTTAAAAATTGGCAGCAAGATCGAATAATTAAAAGAAAGTCACTGTGATTAGAGTTCAAGTGACTTCATAACTCTATACAGTAACTCCGAAACGGTATGCGACAACTGAGCGACCATCAATTGGTCAATAGCGAAGTAGGCGACGGTTTATTGGGCAACCATCATCTGCGCGACAGAAACTTAAAAATTAATCAAGAAATACTTATAATATATTATAAAAAAATAGAATTTAAAAAACGCCTAACTCAACTTAACCTAACCTGTGGAGGAGGGAAAATCTTTATAGCCCCTAGAAGTCTGCATCCTTAGGAACCGTTAGATTCCTACCAACTAAAATCACTCCCACCTCCTCTCTATTACTGTCTGGGAACCAGTTTCCCACTACTTCAGAATAGTAATTGCTGTTGCCTTTTCTTATATAATATATATACAGGGCGTTTCGGAATTGCACGGCAATATTTTATGGATGTGTTCTCCAGCACGAAATAAACAAAAAAAGTTCATACAAATATATGGCTCAAACTAATTTATTACCGAGATATTGAAAGTTATTATACGATACTTATTTAAAAATAAAACATTCAGAGTAACTGTTCAAAGTGGTCTCCATTTTGTTGAATGCAGCATTCAGCACGACTAATCCATGCTTCTCTGGCACGCCTATAACATCAGGACGACCCTTGATAGTTGCTGCTGCTTCCACGAAGCGATTCCTTACCTCCTCTTGTGTGCCAATAGACGTAGAATAAACCATAGACTTATTCCAGCCCCACACAAAATAATCCAATGCCGTTAGATCAAAAGATCGTGGCGGCCATTTAACAGGTCCGTTTCGACCAACCCATCGATTACCATATCTTAAGTTTAAATAATCAGTGACAATATGAGAAAAGTGAGCAGGGGCACTGTCATGCATAAACCACATCACCTGTCTATTGGCAATCGAAATGTCGTCTAGAAGGTCATACAGATCATTTTGCAAAAAATGCAAGTAAAATATTCCTGACAGCCTTGTTGGTAAAAAGAAGGGGCCGATGAGATTGTCACCAAGAAGACCACACCAAACATTTAATGAAAAGGTATGTTGGTAACGCATACTAGCAGTCGTATGAGTGTTTTCTTCGTTATAAGTATGGGTGTTTCGAAAATTAGTAATACCATTTCTTGTAAAACATGATTCATTGGTAACCAGCAGGCAGCTCAGGAAGTTAGAATCTCGTGTGCATTGTCGAATTAACCATTGGCAAAAATATCTGCGCTTGTTATAATCTTCTGGTAACAGATCTTCCACAGGCGTAAAGTGAAATGGATACAATTGTTGCTCACGTAATGTTCTTCTGGTGCTAGTACTAGGAGATAACTGAACAGCATTGAGTATCCCTTTTTCAATGTTTGCAGTTCGTCGAAATCTTTGCCGGCCAGCGTTTATTCGTTCAGGCTTTAGCGTGCCAGTGTCCCTAAGGCTTCTTTCAATGGCTTCAAACGGTTCACGATTAGGTATCCTTCCAGTGGGAAATGTTTCATGGTATCTTCGAACAGCAGCAGCGCCATTTTTACGTAACTCGCCATAAATTAAAAAGCATGTTTGTTTGTTCTGCAAAACTGAACAAATTTGTGGTACCTCCGATGACAATAACAGATTGAAGAATCTTCAAAGTACTATTCGCTCACACGAGCACGAGCATGAACTAGTAAAACAGGTTACTTAATACTAATCAACAGATTTAATGACAGATGTTTAATCAACTGTTAAAAAAATGATATGCATTTGACGACTACTTCATTAACTTCGGACGTTTAGCTATTTATCTTTAACTTTCAATATCTCGGTAATAAATTAATTTGAGCCATATGCTTGTATGAACTTTTTTCTTTATTTCGTGCTGGAGAACATATCCCTAAAATAGTGCCGTGCAATTCCGAAACACCCTGTATATGTTTAATAATATATCCATCTCCATATCTCCATATCCATCTTCTGCCTTATTATTTCATTTCTAATTTGTATTTTGACATTTTTATTCCAATTTCTATATTTTTGTGACTTCTGGTAAAAACAAAAATACAATTTTAAAATTATGCTGCCCTCGTGCTAAACAAATGTATCATCTTACTGTGGAAACTAGTAAAGCTTTAATGGAAATAATGGAAAGTTTTCAGCAATACTAATATTTAATACATTGACCTATGTTATAGTAGTATTTTATTATGAATAACCTCATAAAATAAATTACGTATTGGAAATGTTTGCGGAAATACCCGAACACTGTTCCGCACCCAACTGCCACTTTAACACTGTTTGAGATAGTTCGTTCGATGCAGGGGGACTGACGGTTTTAGATACTTTCCGAGGAGCTAGGGTAGCACCGCATTAGCGAAGATTTTTGGTCACACATCCAAATGATGACCGTATGGATCGCTACTTAACTTTGAATACTGTTTAACAGTACTTACTTTTACATGTCACGGTGTTGCGAATAAACTCATGGATATATGTAAGTAATAGTAAGGATAAATATGTGGCAGCACACACCTTTTCAAACGTTTTTATGTTTTATTTGCTGCTAATTGATTACAAACAGTTGTTTAAAAATCAGTTCTTAAATTCTCATATGGACAATAGTATTGGAAAGGCAACTATTCCGATAATAAACACAAATAATAGAGTACTAACTAATAACTGAACATTTCTTGGGCAAGTAATACAGAATCTAAAATTATAGAATCAATACAGTTTCACACATAAGGGGTGTGTAAAAATGTTTATCTATCAGATTATAATGGTAAAACACGTTTAGTTTTATAGTTGTTTACATGCAGTAACTAATATTAGTTGGACCTCTTTGGAAGGATTAAATAATATACAGGTTGATTAACTAGTAACTGAACATTTCTTGGGCAGACATTTAATTCAAGAAATACAGAATCTAAATTGTATGTATCAATACAGTTTCACACATAAAAGGTGTGTAAACATGTTTATTTATCAGGTTGTAGTGCAAAAACACGTTCAGTTTCATAGTTGTTTACATGCAGTAACTAATATTAATTGGATTTGTTTGGAAGAATTTAATAATATACAGGCTGATTCTAAACGTGTGCGAAAAATTTTAACCAGGTATAGCTGAGGCTATTAAACCTCTAAATCATATAGTAAAATTTCTGTAATTTCGGCACCGTTATGGAGATAAGGTCCTCCAAGTTTTTTTAAACGAATTCACTAAAATGATAATAACTTCTTTGATTCTTGTCTAAAGAAGTAAGTGTCAGAAGTAAATGAAATCTGACCCACAAGAATTTGATTTCAAAATAGATGAATTAGGGCTTCTGGACTCGTACGCTGTTTTCAAAAGTAAGGTGTTCGAAATTTCATTCAAAAAATTTTTTAAGAGTTATTTAACAAAATTTCGAATAGAAATAGCTTTCCGAAACAACGAGGTTCATCAAAATCGGACAAGAAGCAAAATGGTATAACGTTTCCCGCGCCTAACAGAAGGCAATCCGTTTTACATATTTAGGAATTTTAATATTTCGAAGTTCGTTCAGGAAGACGATGCTGTGCGGTTTTGAGTTTAAAATTTTGGGGGGATAAAAGATTCTAAAAGACAGTTTTCCGTAAGTAGGAGTGGGTTAAACATTGTGAACCTTACCGGACGTTTATTGTGAATAGTGAATTATTTATTGAAATCGTTTGTCGATTGGAAATTAGTTTTCCGCTTTGAGAGTCACTTCACGAAGGAGCTTTTCCCATAGTTGAAGGGAAACAATTCCCCAGGAAATTATTTTCCAGTATAGAATTTACTCCGGTAAAGAAGATTTTGTTTGGTGTTATGCCAGAGTGAGTTGGTTATAGCCAGAAATTGTTGTCTTATCGTAATCTCCAGAACCTTAATCCTAATCTCAAATAAATTTAATTAGGACAAAAAGTCGTACCGCGGGACTTCCAGAAATAAGACGACGCAGTAGAAAAACTCTACATTTATATGTAGTGTGCAAATTGATACGCTGTCCTCGCCGAGTAACCTTGTGAGGGTTTTTCCCGAACCGAGTGGACACCTGGGCCTATCAATAGAGAGTTTGGTGTATGGACGAGCTGATTGCAGCTGATCAAGGGAAGTGCGTTTTTAAAAACTGTATAACCTTGTCTTGTTGTTCACGATTTCGTTATGTTTATTTAAGAATTAATTTATTAATTGAATGGGGTCAACGAATTGTGTCATTGGGATTTAATTGGGGTTATGTGTAAATATGAAATAATATTGTAATATTCCATATTCCAATTTTACGTAAAGCAGACATACAGGGTACTCCAATAGTGGGTTGATATTGCGTTGTAAGAGTTCACGCTTTGACGATAGTTTTTGATCGTTGATCACGCATACATTTGTGACGCGAAGGCCTTCGAAGTTACGGGATGCGCTAAAAATTTCTAGCATATGGTTATGTAGCTCAATACAGGTCCTAAAAATTGTGTGAGTTTGCCAAGTTAATTTTCGTTATATCCCGGTAGATTAACGTAAAATTGGGACTTTTAATTTTAGTTTAAATCATTGTTCTTGCACAGAAATTTAGAACTGTGAATGGGTTGTTGGTTTATTAAGTAAACAGAGATTTGGTTGCAACTTGTGTTTTATTTTACGACGACTTATGTGAATTTAAGTCTACGTAAAGGATAGATATACCTAAAATAAAGGTAGGTGATTTTTTTTTGGGGTCCGACTTCTCATTTACCACCTCGGACGATGCTAGAAAATTATAAGTCGGTGGCGCCTATTAATTAATTGTTTTGAACCTACTCCTTCTTCGATTGGGTTTCCGGGAATCTAGCATCTGTCAATGTGTAATTGTCTACCTAAATAGTGGCGGAGTGATGAGGTTGTTTTTGTAATTCAACCAATTTTTGAATATAGTAAAGATTAAAGGCCTGACAATGGGTATTTATATTTTAGTCAATTGATGCAAGAAACTTTGATGCGCCATATCTCCGTAACCATACCGAATTTTCAAAAATTACAAATAATTTAGCTAGCAAATAATCTCAGTTATGCGTTGTTTACATGTTTAGAATCATCCTGTATTTCCATAATTTGAGAGACCAATCTGAAATACGATTTAGAAGAAAAAAATCTTTCGAATTAAACTTCCTTCAATAAATCTTTCGTTTGCGAAGGAAATTGATGGAAACGCGCTTAAAAGCTGCACTTCAAATTTACAAGCTAAAAAGAAAGCTAGCTCTATCTCCTGTTTGATGTATATCCCATGCAAGTGGAAGCTGATAAATTGATATTCCCTGCCAAGCGTTTAATTTAGGCACACTTAATCTCAACCACAACTAAATTGCAAAAATCTGTTCCAACAAAGTAACCACTTGTCCCGAATCTCGACAAAAATATATACCTAAAACCGAAACGATTTATTTTCTGTAATATTAAGACTTATTTGTAGTTTTGTTCCTAAATTATTTTACAGATTTTGATACCTTGCAATAGAGGCTCTCTCTATTCACTCTTACTTTTCTTGTGTTAATATAGTGTTACAACAGTCTAGTGACCTGGCAACAACCTCGTGGGGTAATAATTTGGGCAAGTTAACGACCCCAAAACCCACGTACCGTGGACTACGACATCAAAGTCGGATATGCTACCACTACGCCTAGTTCGGATTAACCGTCATAAAACGCTGTCAAATTGTGAAGAATAACCCTGGAGTAGAGGGTTAAATTTTATAGCTATAATGAAATTTGCCAGAAAAATTACGTAACCGAGGAATGGTCATCGTTTTATTGTATTTAAATCATGCATATGTAAAGCATATTAAAAAAACTATTCCTTGTGTTTAAACAGTAATAAATATAAACGGTAACTTTAGGGGTGATATTCTGTAATATCACCCCTAAATTTACCGATAATGTGATTAGAATTATCTATCTATTGCGCTTGTCAATTCGTAATTGATCCGGACCCGGATTATTGCCTAACTAGTATAGCAAATAATTACAGTTTTCTAGGTTGGTCTGTGCTACAAGTATTCATATACAAAGATATGATTTACTTTGACCTGTGGTTTGTATGTTGTACCTATATCGCCTGTTAGAAATATTTGTAATGGTAAATTAATCCAATGAATGTTGCACTAAAAAGGTTTTTCTTTATGTGTTGTAGTTTTAAGGAAAACTCAGCTAGACTAAGTACCAAAGAAAATCCAATTAGGAAAAGTATCTCTTTTAGCTTGTAATACAAGTACTAGAGTTTTGCTTCCTTTACTCTTATTTAATTTAAATATGGCTTAATAACCCACTCAGACTGCATATACAGGGTGATTACTTTAACGTGTATCAGGTAAATAGGCTACACACATTACAGGTGTTTGTATTCCACATGTATCTTAGTAAACTTTACATTGTTTAAATAAATGAAAATCAAAGTAGTTACGTTGCATGTATTAAGAAACTACAATAAAACTATTTACTGATATATAAGATGCAGTTTTGCAATAGGTACATTTACAATATTTATTTCTTGTAATTTAAATAAATAAATAGGGCAAGCCAGGATAGCATAAAAATATGTTGACATAACAATAAAATCTACAAGAACAATAAATGAAATAAAAATAAAGAGAAAAATAAATGACGTAATAAATGTTCAAACTGCCGTTCACCTTTCTGTTCACATATGTCAATCCGCCGCAGCAGAGAATTTTTAACACGAGTTAGCATGTGTGGGGCGATTGATCTACATGATTCAATAATTCTTTCACGTAAATCTTTCTGAGTTTATACAGGAGTTTCGTCGACGTCGTTTGTTACTTTACCCCGCAAGAAGAAATCTAACTAAATTAACTCCGGACTACCTGGAGGCCAATTAATTTGTTATGGAAAGTTTCATCTTTGTAGTTTCTTACGAGTACAATTATATGGAAGCGGGCAGGTTCTTCGTCATTGCGAAACCACATACGATGTCTAACGTAATCAGCAATGTGTTTTTAAGGTGGGAAATAATTTTCTAGAAATGTAAATACATTTCCCCGTTTAAACTACGCTCAGAGAAGTGGGGACAAAAATTGTTAAGTTTTCAACGGTACCACACCACACTTTTACAGTAAAAATTCTTTGAAAGTGTGCTTGCCGAATCCATTGTGGGTTGTGAATAGAAATGGCAATTGAGTCTATCTACTCATCCATTGTTACTAATCGTCGCTTCGTAAGAACTTAGAATATCTCTTAAAAACAGTGGATCAGTAGTAAGCTCAATTTTTAATAATTGGCAGAAATACACTGGAGATGGGTAATCATATTCAGTAAGGTGTAGCACTAATAGAACGTGGCAAGGATGAAACCGGTTTGCGTTTGAAATGGTAAATAGCGAACTTTGGCTAAAGCCTACAGTTCAGCTCGTTGACTTATATGGCGATTACCAGCTATTTTTTCGATGACTGCCGTTTCAGCTTCTACAATTGTGACATGTCGTAGTCTCATGTTTAGTTAAGAAAACTGTCCATATTGCCGAAAATTTCTTTCCAAACGCTTAAAAGCATTATGTGATAGAAGAAGGCTATCCGAGTGCCTTTGTGCATATCGTCGTACTGCCGCCGCCCTTGTGCATTCTCCTACAATCAACATCATTTCCGTTTTCTCTCTATTAGCACACATTGAAACTAGTTGTCGTTACCAAAGGAAACTATACAAATCAACAACTTTGTACATAAGTTTGTACAGTGGGTAATAACCTTCAATAAGGTGTAGCGCTAATGGGACATGGTAAGGATGAAACCGGTTTGCTTTAAAAATGATAAATACTAAACTACTCGTCGGCTTATATGGGGATTACCAGTTCTTTGTTCGATGAAGGCCGCTTTAGCTTCTGCAATTGTGTCGCTGTCAAACCTATGGCTTGAAAAATTGTTCATATTGCAGCAAATTTCTTTCCAAACCCCTAAAAGCATTATATGATGGAAGGAGTATATCCGGGTATCTTGGTACATATCGTCGCACTACTAAGTGTGCCGCCCCTCTGCATTCTCATACAATCTACATAATATCCGTTTCCTTGTCATTAGAGTACATTGCAACTGATTGTTATTTCCACAAGGATCTATACAAATCACCAACTTTGTATAGAAGTTTCGTATTGATAAAACAGTAGAGTCTTAATGTAAAAAATATTTTTTATAGATAAAAAGGATTTCGTGCACATGTGAGGGCAGTTGTCTGTCTACCTGTTACAAGACAAAATGATGACACTGTGTGTATACATGTATGCATACAGGGAATTTTTCTTTTTAGTATACGTTGCCTATGTATACTTTTAAAAAGATCGCACCAATTACGCCTATTATGTAGGCAACCAACTATATAGACAACTAACCCGTGCTGTGACCAAAACAATTAAATTAATTCAAGTTAAATTATAAAATTAATCTTTATTTAGTCTCTTCTTGCGTTTTTTATACAACCATGTACAGTAAAGACGAAAAAATGTAAATTCTAATGTGGTATCATAATTGTAACAGCTTAAGAACCGTGAGAGACTTATTTTCCCTAAAATATCTAGAAAGACGTGTTCCTTGTATTCGAACCATACAAACAATTGCTAGAAAATTTAAATCAGAGGGATGCGTAATAAATTCCCATAAAATAAGAACTACAAGCTGTCGGTATAGTTGGTTGCCCTTAAAATAGGCGTAATTGACGCGTTCTTTTTAAAAGTATACATAGGCAATGTATACTAAAAAGAAAATT
>JABXWE010023982.1:0-26398 GCA_014611495.1 Limonius californicus | reverse complement strand
ACCGTCTAGATGAAAATGTGCTTCATCACTCATGAAGACTGTAGCATCTGCATCTTCCGTAAAAATTTCGTCCATTACGCGACAAAACTCTCTGCGCTGCACAAAATCCCCTTCACTAAGCTGCTGGACGATCATTATCTTGTACGGGTGAAACTTAAGATCATCATGTAAGATGCGATGAAGCGAACGACGTGACATACCCAACGCTACAGCCTGTCGTCTAGCCGATCGCTTCGGACTAGCAAGAACTGCCGTTCTCACTCGGTCTACATTTTCCAGAGTTCGAACTGAACGGGGAAGACCAGGTGGTTTCTTTTTCATCACAGATCCAGTACTTCTAAACGCTGCAACCCATCGGAGTACAGTATTTCGATCAGGCACTGCACCTCGACGTCCAACTCTAAAATTTTGACGGAAAAGACGTTGCACTGTGACTACGGAATCATTGTTTCTAAAGTACTGCTCGACAACGAACACATGATGCTCTACGCTCCAACGCTCCATAGCGACTGAAACTGCGTTGTATGGGCAGTCTGCCAACATTCATTCAAGGTCAATACCCCCTCTCGTCGCCGCGTACTAGCAGTTCAAAAAACATGTGTTTCCTCTGCTCCACCCTGTATATATATATATATACAAATATTTATTTTTATTTTCAACGAATATTTAAGACTTAATCCATCGAATAGAATCTGAAATATATTGTTTTAATTAGGCAGCCATTGCCATGTATTATGATACTAATCTTTACAAATTATGTTTATGAGTGTCAAATACCTATATTTTTCACATTCCATTTAGTTTAGTTTGTCAAACTATTCCATTATATTGCTCATTAGTCACTAAGTACAATTTAATTTGAGCAAGTTCATTTGTATGAACCATCTCTATTCAAAATATATTTTTATACACATTTGTTTTAAAAGCTACATAAAGATTAAAGAAAATGAATATTAATGAAAGCCTCAAGTGCATACCTCAAGTTTGGTTTACCAACTTTCAATATGATGATGTATAATAATTAATTTTATGAATTAAATTATTTTATTGTAAGTGCTCATTTTTGAAACGAATTTTTCTGATACCTTAATTTTTTTGTAGATGTTAGTTATATTTATTATTATTTTTTAATATCATATATATATATATTTGTACATTTATTATATTTCCTAGGCCAAGGTGTATAGGTATTAAAAATATGTCTACTAATAAATTACCAAGATTTGCTTACAGCGTCCAATTACTGTATAGTTATTACTATTAAATAATCATGCTTAGGCACAACACTGTTTTTATTTACAATTATTATAAAATACCCTGGGAACATTTAGCATAATGTTGAAAACGTTGCATAAAAAATAGTATTATTGTAAAAAGTGTATAAGGTCATTGAATAGCAAATTCTACAGGTAGTTCCAAATTAATTGCATTTAATTAGAAGAAAAATGAGACTAATGTAACATTCTAACAAAGTTGTGATTTTAAAATTTTTTAAGAACTTTATGTACAGCTGTTTTATAGATATATTGTAAGCCACTGTAAACCTACTAGTAGCTAGTGTGGTAGGTTGTATTAAAAATTTTTATATATTTTTAAATCAATAATAGATGCAATGTCATATCCACAACCTGCAAAAAAATGTGAACTATAGTATATCTATAGTGCTATAACCTATAAAATATTACATTCCATGCAATTAGCTTATAATGTATATAATAAAAATGCAAAATGTATTATTAACACTTACAAGATGTACTTAGAAGCATTATTGGTGTATTACTATTAAATACAGTAAATATATTTCTTTTACATAAAAAATCTGTTTATATTTCAGTGTTATACTACTCAAAATGAATAGGGATATTGCAGGGTAAGACACTTAAAGACTTAAAGGTAACACCGATTGCATTTATAATAAGAAACTACCAAAACAACAAAATGTAACATCCTGTTAGTAATGAACATGAAGATTACAACAGAGGTATGTTTAAAGAAGAAATTTAACAATATTATAATGAAAATCATTATTGTCTCTCTTAACTTAAATTTATTAAATTCTAATACTGCGTGGCATGATACTAAAACTAGTAAGATACGCTCACGTGCATGTTCCCTCTCCACTCCGGCCAATGGATGGCGTAATTCAGTGACAATGGAACCCCGACGGAGTTACTGTAATTAGTCTATGCCGTTAGTCTTTCACTTACAAATCAGGGTTGTTCTCTGGTAATAATAATAGTTCAGCGCTTCGGGCCTATGGCTTCGACCGCGTGCTTCCACGCCTTTCTGTCTTCTACTATTTCTTTCCAGTTTGTAAGTTTAAAGTTTCTCAAGTCTTGCTGTACGTCTCCCCACCATGTATTTTTCGGTCTCCCTCTACTATTGCTTTCTTCTGCTTCCATTTTTATCGTTTTCCTAACCGGTTCATTTTCATTCATCCTTATGTGCCCCAATCATCTTAACCTGGTTTGCTTGATAGTTGTTGTTAGTTTGGGCTCGTTATATATTTCTTCCAGTTCTAGGTTGGTCCTTCTCCATTCTCGTTTATTCCTCCTACTATTTTTCTTAGGATTTTCCATTCCCAGATGTCTATTTTATTTTCATATTCTTTTGTTATTACCCATGTTTCCGCTTCAAAAGTTACTACCGGGCGGATCACTGTCTTATATAACCTCATTTTTGTTTCCCTTTGTATACTTTTATCTTTTAATACTTTGTCTAGGGAAGCCACAGATCTCGATCCCATGGTTAATCTTCTCTTTGTGTCTGCTCCTTGCTCTCTGCTGCTTGTCATCTCAGCCCCTAATTACACTGTACTATTTACTAGGTTGAACACATATTTTTTGTCGGTGTTTGTTGCTTGGAAGGTCAAGTTTTGCGATTCTTCTTGCGTTCTGTTTCCTAATATCATGTATTTTGTTTTTTCTTCGTTGATTTGCAATCCCACCAACTTTGCTTGTTCTTCTATTTTTTTTACTATTCCTTTAAGTTCTTCTTTCGTTCGTGTTAGCAGTACTATATCATCCGCATATGCTCAGATTTGGTAGGGACCTGTTATGATATTATTTTCTAAATTTACTTTGCTTTTCCTCAATACGTCCTCCAAAACTATATTAAAAATGGTTGTCGACAGTGGGTCCCCTTGTTTCAATCCTAAGTTACTCTGGAATTCTTTAGATTGTGCTGCTTTAAATTTGATTGCATTTTTTGTCTCTTTTACTTTTATTGTTTGTTCCGTTATGCCTAGATTTTTTAAGGCTTTATATATTTCCGTTCTCCTTATTTGATCACATGCCTGCTTAAAATCTACAAAGAGTGCATGTATAGGTATGTTTTTTTGCTGCATTTTTCTTGGCATTGTTTTAGTATGAAGATCTGGTCTATGACTGATTTTCCACTTCTGAAGCCAGCCTGATATCTTCCAATCTTGTTTCCCGATTCTTGTTTTAAAATTTTATTTATAAGTTGAGATAAAATTTGTAAGCCACACTTAATAAGGAAATTGGTCTGTAGTTAGAGGCTACACTTCAGCTACCTTTCTTGTGTATTGGGCATATAAGTGCTTTTGTCCATTCTTTTGGCATTTCTCTTTTTTCCCATACTTTTTTTATAACTGGTGCAGTCTTTGCCATATTGATTCGTCTGCGTATTTTATTAATTCCGCTTCTATTTTGTCTGAATCTGGACTTTTGCTGCTTTTAAGTTTTTTCACTATTTCCATCATTTCTTCATAAGTTGGAGTTTTCAATTTTATTTCTTCTTTTTGTTGTCTTTTTATTTCTTCCTCGCTGGTATTATTTTCTGTAAGTATTTGCGCGAAGTAGTTTGCCCATATTTCCGTCATTTCTTCCTCATCCATACAGAGGTTTCCTTCTTCGGTTCTTAATCCAAATGTTTGTTGTTGTAAACCTTTTTTTTTCTTGTTTTATGTGGTTGCAGAAAACTTTTGCATTTTTGTTTTTATATGCTTCTTCTATTTTTTCAAGCTTTTCTTTCCTTACCTTCCTCTTTTTCTCTCTGCAGAGTTTCTGTGCTTTGTTTCTCACTGCTATGTATTTTTTGTTGAGATGGTGCCCTCCTGTTTTCAGCATTTCCATTCTTATAACTTTTCTTTCTTCTATTGCTAATCTGCATTCTTAATCCCACCAGTCTTTTTGTTTTGATGTTTTCATTGTACCTAGTTGCTTCGCACTTTCTGTTATTATTTGTTTTAATTGAACCCATTCTTCCTCTACACTTTTTCTTTGGTTTTCTTGCTCTGCCATACTTCTTGTGCTTTCTTTGTATATTTGCTTTGCTTCATCATTATTTAATTGTTCCCACTCTTTTTCTTTTGCTTTTATTTGTTTGATGTTGTTTATTACCTGTTTTATGTTCGCTATCACTAGCAGGTGGTCCGAGCTTAGGTCAGCTCCTCTGTATGTGATTTTGTTTGTGTGTACTTTTTGTGTTAAAACATGATCTATCTGCTTTTTTGTTTTTTTGTCAGGGCTGATCCATGTAGCTTTATGTATGTCTTTTCTCTTAAACATGATACTTTTAATTACCATTCCTTTTAACGCTGCAAAGTCGACCAGTCTCTGCCCATTATCATTCGCTTCTTTGTGTAGACTTTCGCTCCCTGCTACGTCTTTGTTTCTGTCTTCTCGTCCTACTTTTGCATTCATATCGCCTATAATTAGTTTTATATCGTAACTTGGTAGGTTGTCAACTATTTCCTCTAGTTTATCATAAAATTCCTCCTTTTTTTCCTCTTCCTTATCCTCCGTTTGGGCGTGGGTATTGATTATACTTATTTTCCTGTATTTTGTTTTTATTCTTAATGTACTTATCCTTTCGTTTACCACATAGTAATCAATATACCACACAAAAAATGGGTTAAATAGTTTCAAAACCTGGAAGAAAAGACTCCAGTGTGCAGAAATACAACAAAGCAACCATGACGATATTATTGGGGACAAAATACAACTACAAGCATCAGACGTGAACGAAGCAATTATGTCAAGCAAATTAAAGAAATCACCAGGGCCTGGGGGCATATGTCCAGAACTTATTAGGTGCGAGCCACAAAAACATGTAGACGTGCTAACAGCGTTATATGAAAGATGCATATGTGGTGACAGTATCCCAAAACAGTGGAAAACGTCCTATATAACACTAATCTATAAAAAGCAACCTAAAGTTAAGCCAGTAAACTACCGCAAAATAGCAGTCATACCTACTATAGGAAGAATATACTCGAGAATATTAAAAAATCTGATCAAAAAGAAATAGAAAACAATCAAAAGAACAAGCAGGGTTCTGGGCAGACCGGTCCATGATCGACAATATATTTACACTAAAAATATATAACACTGCACTTCAGGCGTGGAGGCCTATGTATGGCTTCTATTTCTTTCTTCCATACTCTTCTATCTTTTGTCTTCTCTTTCCAGTTTGTGAGTCCAAAACTTTTAATATCTTCTTGTACATCACCCCACCAGGATTTCTTGGGCCTACCTCTTCTATTTTTTCCTTCCGCCTCTCCGTTTAGTGCTTTCTTTGTCCAATCGTCTATATTCATTCTTTCTATATGGCCTAGCCATCTCAGCCTATTTTGTCTCACTACCGTTATTATACTAGGTTCTTTGTAGATTTCTCTTAGTTCCATGTTTGTTCTTCTTCTCCATGTGTCTACTTTTTATCCTCCCAGTATTCTGCGTAGTACTTTTCTTTCCCATATTTCTAAACTTTTTCATTTTCCTTTGTAAGTACCCACGTTTCACTTCCAAAGATTACCACTAGTCTGATCGCCTTTCTGTACACTCTTAACTTCAGTGCTATTTGTATATTCTTGTCTTTTAATAGATTGTTTAGAGCTCCTTTACATCTCGAGCCCATAGTTATTCTCCTCTTGATATCACTTCCTTCATTTCCTTCGCTTGTTATCTCTGACCCGAGGTACACCACACTGTTTACTATGTTGAACTTGTGTCTTTTATCTTCGTTATTTGCTTTAAAGGTTAGATGTTGGTTTTCTTCCTGTTTTCTGTTCCCTAACACCGTGTAATTTGATTTTTCTTCATTTATTAATAAACCTGATTTTCTTGCCGATTCTTCTATTTTTCTGATTATTCTTTTGAGCTTCTTTAATTCTTGCTAATACCACCACGTCATTCGCGTATGCTAGCACTTGGTACGGTCCATTTATTATATTATTTTCTAAGCTTATGTCGCTTTCTCTCATTACGTTTTCTAACACTACATTAAAGATGGTTGTCGAGAGGGGATCTCCTTGCTTTAGTCCCGAATTACTCCTGAACTCACTGGATTGGTGTCCTCTAAATGTTATCGCATTTGTTGTTTTCTTTAGTGTCATTCGGACCATTCTATTAGTTCTTCTGGGATCTTCAGATCTTTTAGTGCGTGGTAGATTGCTTTTCTTCTTATTCTGTCATATGTTTGCCAGAAGTCAATGAAAAGAGTATATATCGGGATATTCTTTTTGCTGCATTTTTCTTCGTTTTGTTTCAGTATAAACGTTTGGTCTATTACCGATTTTCCATTTATGAAGCCTACCTGGTATTTGCCAACTTTAGGTTCTGCTCCTTGTTTCAGCCTTCGGTTTGTCAGTTGTGAGAGAGTTTTGTATACCACGATAAGCAAGGCTATTAGTCTGTAGTTATTGGCTAAATTCTTATTACCTTTTTTGTAGATGGGGTAAATGAACGCCTTCGTCCATTCTTCTGGCATTTCTTTTCTTTACCAAATTTCTTTTATTAATTCATATATTCTTTCTAGTACCACTACATCTGCGCATTGGTTCAGTTCTGCCTCTATCTTGTCTGTACCCGGACTCTTGCCATTTTTTTGATTCATAATTATTTCCATAAATTCTCCGAAGGTCGCTTCTAGTACTAGGTTCTCTTTTTGTTGACATTTTTGGTTTTGTTCTTCAGCATTCGCTTCCTTTTTTGTTAGTATCTTTGAGAAGTGCCTGGCCCATATTTCTACCATTTCATTTTCATCCATGCATAGTTTGCCTTTTTTATCTCTAAGGCCTATCGTCTGCCTTTGGCAACCTTTCATTTCTTCTTTTATGTTTTTGTACATAGCTTTTACATTTTTGTTCTTGTATGCCTCTTCTATTTCTTCCATTTTCTCCTGTTTTGCATTCCTCTTCTTTTCTCTACAAATATCGTGCGCTTTATTTCTTGCTGCTCTGAACAAGAACAAGCAGGGTTCTGGGCAGGACGGTCCATGATCGACAATATACTTACACTAAAAATAGCCCTAGAGAAACACATGTAGCACTAATAGATTTAGAAAAAGCATATGACAGCGTTCCAGTATCACAACTGTGGAAAGAAATGCAAAAGCTAGGGATAAAGGAAATGCTGATTCAAGTTCCAAACAGTACTAGAATGAAACTTCAGCAAGAATAAAAATAGGAAACAAACTAACGAGGCCAATGAACACTATAAAAGGTCTCAGACAAGGGTGTTGTCTGTCTTCCACACTTTTTAAAATATACCTAGACAGAGCCTTACAAGGGTCGACAAGAAAATGTAAAAACATGGGAATATGAGTGCGAGACGATACATTATATAGTCTATATCAGAGGTTCTCAAACTATGGTACGCCGAAGCCTTCCAGGTGGTACGCGAGCTACGACGAAGATCGCCATTATCGCTGCTGGATATAGTATCCAAAGTACGCCAAAAATATATGAACTAAATTTGCAGCTTGCTTCGAATATTTCTTGTAATACTGTTTGTAGGCAATAAATAAATTAAGAAAATGCCACGTTTCAATTGCATGTCTTAACATTGCTTAAGTGTAGCATACGCATGCTACACTGCAGTGCGGATCTTACTTTTAATTGGTATTTAAAGTGGTTCGTAACTGTTCACGTGGATATTTGAGTGGTACGCGACAAATAAAGTTTGAGAACCTGGTCTATATTATGCAGACGACCAAGTGGTGATAGCGGAAGATGAAAACGACTTACGCTACATGATTAGGAAACTAGATGAGGAGTATCAACGATCCGGTCTAACTATGACTATAAATACAGTAGAAACTCGATTAACCGTCACTCTTTTAACCATCTATCTCTGTTATCCGTCATCGCGTGAGCAATTACTTCTCCGTAAAATACGGAACATTGCCGCTCAAAAAGCTCAAGCTTCGAAGAAACAGACGAAGATGACCGATTATTTTGTATAGTATGTATGTATGTTTGTACACCTTATTCGGTATCTAACGTTTATTGTATCCTACTTACGTTGTAAAATATATGTATATATACGTTTATTGCATAATTTCTGTTAACCGTCATAGTCCCGGTCCTGATGGTGACGGTTAATCGAGTTTCTATGGTAAATGCAAATATTTTGTGGTGGGATGCCAGGAGAAAAACACCCTACCCCTAGAAAATAATTTTATAAGAGGTGTAGAAAAATGCAAATATCTAGGAGTGATCTTAAATAAAGACAGAAACAGCAAAGACAAAGTAAAGGAAGCAATAACTAAAGGCAGAAAAGTGATAAGAGTTCTGAACTCGATTTTATGGGATAAGAACATCAGAAAAAATACAAAAAGCAAATCTACAGAAATATGGTCCAAAGTGTAATAACATACGGTGCAGAAGTGTGGGATTTAAACAAGGCAAATAAGAAAAAATTGACGGGCACAGAAATGGATTATTAGAAGAAGTTGTAGAGGATCACGATTAGAAAGAGTCAGAAATGAAGAGATACGGAATTGTATGGAAATAGGCCAAAATATCACAGAAGAAATCAAAAAAAGTCAATTAACTTCGGGCATACAAAAATGATGGACGAAGCCAGATGGCCTAGAAAAATATTAGAGTGGGTACCTCTGGAAAGAAGAAAAAAAAGGAAGGCCTAGGAGAAGTTGGAGAAATGAGATAGACGAAGCAACGAGATCTAGAGATATAAATGAAGAGTATTGCTATAATAGAAGAACCTGGAAACTAGGAACGGAAAAACGGCGATAGCTGCAAAAATCCGTATATATATATATATATATATATATTTACTTATGGCTACCTAAGTGAGACTCAGCCATTGAAAAGTCCCGTAAGGAGTGAGCACCGGCAACAAGTGAGGACCAATATACGGACCTCACAAGTTTCGGGCTTGTAATTTTGCCAAACGGAAGCTGATCATGTTATATCCGTATAGATTAGTTATTTTTACACTTGTTATATGTAGATTAAGTATTTCATGTATTTAGACTTAAGTTGTTATTTTCCTAACATAGATCTTTAAGATAACAGTACATTAACCAACACATTAGTTCTAAGACAAACAACTTTCGGTAATAGAACTTTCTCTCATATTTCAACTTTTCCAACCTTCAAAAATTGCTTTAAATAACAGAGTTCAATTCAGATTGAAACAATTCATTTTTTTTCGTCAACGACGGCTGTAGGTCTGGCCAATTTTGTATCAAATAATAAATGTTAAGTATTACATATACAGTTTATTTTTCGTAAAACCAAACCATTACGATTTCTCCGCTCCTACCCACGACAAGCATTACTATCATGTCCCGACTAACGGGAGTAAAAATCAGGTGGACCTCATAATGGATGGAAAGTGGTCAGAGTATAAATTTTAGTTCAGCGCTTTGCCACTAGTAGCGTTTTCACTTGAGTATATAGCCATCTCAATATACAATTTTTTTCGAGCTACCGAATAAGTGAACCCCATAGGAGTGGCAACGCCGGGTTATAAGTCGTCTGATGTATTTTATATTACGCTCGTCATTCAAATAAAAGCAGGAACTGTCTTTCCATTTTCAAGGTTTTAACTACCTCTGGTCAGGTTAACTTGCTATTAATTAGAATCTGTGTTAAAATAAATTATTTCTTCGACGATGTTTTTTGTATAAAAAGAAGAAATTTGTAAAGTAATGAAGAGAATTTTTATTATGAATTGCGGCAAGTAGGTGTGTAAAATAAAACTGATACTTATTTTTTATTATACTTATATGAAAACACCTTGTTTTCATCTGTTTTTACAAAGACGTAAAGGTGGCATTTTCAGAACAGCGCACGGAAAATTTTTCCCGATCTCCGTTTTTTTTCCGTGCGCTAAATCCTGGATTTTGCTGGTAACAAATCAGCACTGGCTTGTGCCGCTAACTCTAATATGTTCATACGAATATCTGGATTTTCTTCCGAGTACATTTTTTAAAACTAACATGAATTAAACTGACAGAAAATAAAACAATGCCGATAATAAATATATCGTTGCTATGGAAATGTTAATCATGTTTGGTACTATTACGATGTATTATGATTACTTTGAAAATAAAATGTTTTAAATTTACTTTTTATCCTTTTTTGCGTTGTTTTTAGATAAGTATAATAAAAAGTATCGTTCATTACACGTCCGGAAATGGATTTTTCCGTGCTTGCATGACTTCCCGTGTTCGGCTTCGCCTCACACGAGAATTTGTCAAGCGCGCACGGAAAAATCCTTATTTCCAGACTCCTAATGAAATTTACTATTACGTTAATTTTGAAAAACCAAATTTGTTTCTGTTATTAACGAGGGTGATTATTTGGTAAAAACCAACTTTAAAATATTATTACATGATTTGGAATGCGTTTATGAATTGCAGTTTGTTACTTCGCTAATGATACTATAAATTATTTTGAAAACGCTGAGACACAAAAAAGAAAGTGTTTTCTCTACTGTCTTATACTTGCTGCTAAGCCATTCGTACGCTTAACTTTTCTAATGCATCGTGGAGTCTATTTAACCCCAGTGTTCATTTTTTTACGATAAAATGCTGGTAATACATGCTACCTCAATTTCCTTCTAGCTAATCTCATTCCACATGTTTACCTACAGAATGGCTATGTCAAAGCGGTTTTACTGCTTTTTTTACACTAAATATTTTATATTCAAAAATTGCTGGAGTATCTAAGCCCCACTGTGCATTTTATGTTACAACATCATTTTTCGGTTGTATTTTTTTCCTACTGTAGCTGTCAGTTTCGACTCTTAACTGCGAAGAATTGTACTTTCCCCAACTTTTGCTGATCTGCTGGGTCAGGGATTTTATACATTTTAGTCGAAATATTTTGGTAAATGTACCAGATAGAGGGGATTTACCTAAGCTTCGAAATGTATAGCATACAAACGCATGTTTTTATGCAGAAAGTTATTCTATTTCTTTCTTTGTGATCAACGTGACTTCCTTTGAAATTTCTGCCAAACAAACAACGAGTTGTGCATTCAACGTAGAAATGTTTTAGCAAAATAGGGAAGATTGATTATTTCATATGTTCGAAAAATAAATCTGTGATAGCGTTCTGTGCCTTCCATGATGGTAAAAGTGTAAATGATGACGAACAAAAGAGCAAACCTAAAGAAATATTATTTTATAATATCACCAAAGATGCTGTTGACGTACTAGATAAATTATGTGTTACAGCACATAACGACGTTGGCTTATGGCAGTTTTTTTTAATGAAATAACGATTAGTTGTGAACAGTAAACAGTGCAGTAGTGTCCTATAATTTTAATCCAGTATCTTGTGGAAGATGATGCACAGAAATGCAGAGAACACTCTGTGTCATTTGTTTTAATTATATTTAGTAATTCTAAGTTATAAATATTACAAAAAACACGTTTGTTGTTATGTTCCTACTGTGAGTTTAATAAAAACCTAATAATTGAAACGATATTATAATATCTATTGCTTGGGATCAGTATGACCGCACAATGCACTTCATGCTACAAAAACGAACTGTGCATTTGGAAGGTTAATAAAATATGTAATTTTCCTATTTCCTATTTTTTTCTGTGTGGATAAGGTAATGTCTAATTATTTAATAAACTAATATTATGCGATATAGTTATAGACAGGGCGCTTTTCTAGAAAAAAGGGTGGCTATACGGTGGCCTTTAAAATAAGTTTTGGCGATTTGATTGGCTCCCTGTATACGAGGGGGTATTGATAAGTACTTAGCCTACCATATAAATCGCCACAATATTTCAAAACAAAATTTTATTTATTCAACATAATCTTCTTTAATACTTATACATTTAGCAGAACGTTCATAAAGTAATTCTAAGCCATTTAAAAAAATCATTGTCTTGGTCTGCAAACCACTCCTCAACGGCACATATTGCTTCGTTATTTGTCGAAAATCTTTTACTTTTCAAATATTTTTTGAGTTTTGGGAACAAATAATAATCTGACTGTGCTAAATCCGGAGAATAGGGCGTGGTGGTCAACCAATTCAAAACCAATTTCATCAATTTGCAATCAACGATTTGTGAGCAGGAGCGTTGTCTTGCAAAAAGAGCACACCTCTGGCAAGTTTTCCGCGGCGTTATTCCACAGTTCTCTTACATAATTTAGTTAGCAACTCAGTATAATATGCTCCCGTGATAGTTCTACCCCGTTCCAAATAATCTATCAGAATTATCCCATCCCAGAAAACTGAAGCAAGAATCTTACCAGCCGATTTTTGAACACGGAATTTTCTGAGTCGTGGAGAACCAACATGCTTCCAGTGTTTGGATTGCCCTTTAGTCTCTGGGTCATAGTGATGGATCCACGTTTCGTCCATAGTAACAAGCCGATCCAAAAAGTTTGAGAAATCTTCTGCAAAACGGCGGCAGATTTCCTTTGACGTTGTCAATGGAACGCACTTCTAATCAACGTTCAAGCATCTTGGAATCCATTTGGCCGAAAGCTTTCTCATACCCAAGTCGTGATGAATGATGTGACACACACGTTCATAGAAAATGTGCAATCCTTCTGCAATATTCTTAATCCCAATACGTCGATTTTGGTCTTCCAGGGCGGTGCTCATCTTTCAAATCTGATCTTCCTCTTTTACATTCCGCAACCCACTTTTAATAGTGGCGTATGAAGGACATTGATTAGGATCACCTAAGGTTTCTATCATATCAGCAAAAATTTCTTTGCCCGATAACCCTTTCAAAAATAAATACTTAATAACTGACCGAAACTCGATTTCCTCAAATTCCTTCTTTTCCTCTGACATGCTGTTTTAAAAAATTCACAGTTTGATCACCGTTCAGCTTATGAATGTCAAACTTTGAGAACTAATTTATAAAACATCATAGTTGTAACCATAGCAACCATATTCACTTTTCTTTACTAGAAACTTTCCAGGCTGACTATATATCAATACCTCTTCGTATGTAATAGCAGCTTAATATTTATACAATAAGTACATTAATTTTAACGAATTCGTCAAATTTATAACTCTTGTCAATATTACAATTTACTTTCAGCTTAGACCGCGTCGTCATTTGGGAACTACACCCAGCGTTATCAAGTAAGGACCGACCTGCAGCTTGTCTGCCTTTACAGGCATTTGCTCTAGAAGTTTGAGCAATATTTGTTCGTAGGCCCTGTATGCCTAACAGGGACGTGTGCTTAGATTATTTAAACCTTGGGGCGGACAAGGATTTGATCTTAATGTATGATAATAGAACATTGTGTTCTATTTACTCTGAAGATGCAAGCTGCAATGTCTTGCGAAACGTTAGTTTGTATGGGTTTACGAACAGCTAACAGGCATAAGCCGATTAAGTATTATTGTCCTGGCAAACAAAATACATTAAGATCAAATCCTTGTCCGCCCCAAGGTTTAAATAATCTAATCACACGGCCCTGTTTAGGCAGGCAAGGCCTACGAACAAATATTGCTCAAACTTCTAGAGCAAATGCTTGTAAAGACAGACAAGCTACCTTACCCGATAATGCTGGGTGTAGTTCCCAAATAACGCCGCGGTCCAAGCCGAAAGTAAATTGTAATATTGACAATTCGAGAAACCGCGAAAGCCTCAAAGAATAAAGGTATAACTCTTAGCAGCAAGATCTCATTAAATTTTTTCTAAACATTCATTTGATATTTATCGCAATGGTTTATGAAATATACACAATTTCATCTACATACTATAAAATAGTGCTTTATTATTTGAATTTCTTCCAGTAATGTTTGAACAGTGGTTTTCTTTAATTTAAATCTTTGGAAAAATAGAAATTAACCGAAAAAATAAAATGATTACAACGATAAGTCTGAGGTCTGGATTTAAATGACTAACCATTTCTAGTTTCTTCAATTTGTAAAATTTATCTATTTATTAGTTACCACAGAGAAAAATAGAAAGATTTTTTTATAAACACTTCATTTACATTTACATTCGTTCGAAATATTTCGTACACACTCGTAGCTGCCTTATCCTGACGAAATACTACTGTCAGATGCTTCTGCTACCCAATAAGGTTAATCCTATGGAATAAGTAAACTAACCTCTGATGTAGACTACCGGACAATTGAAAGACAGAAAAGACTGTAACAAGGGGGATAAATGTTTCTGTTAGCTTGTCTAGAACTTTATGAGAGCATTGAAAGACTGGCCCTAAGCAGTATTATCTGGCAACACCGCTTGGTCCTCGCTGAATCAGTTGTATGTAAAATTGGTCCTCTGATGATGCGTATACTAAACCGTAAATATACACCGTCTCGCTTTACATTTACTACCGTGAAGCCTCACTTTGTTGTGATATACATATTGAAATTTTTATGGTTAAAAACGATTTTCTGGTTGTATATTTAAATGTTTAGTACTGTGCTGTATAAATGCTTTATAATTATCGTGGAACGAATTCAATATCGTGCAGTCCTCAGAAAGGTAGGTGTATGTAAGGTCCTCAGTTGTTGCGCCAGTCAAAAATATATATATATATATATATATAACATATGTAACAAAAGTTTTCGGAAAAAAATCATTGTTGGTTTGTTGGTATCAACAACGAGCTTAGTTAGTGGCCCCTGGAAAAACAAATGAAGGAGTTTATTGTTTGGGTATTTGACAGTTTAAGTTTGTGTTGTGAGTTTTCAGTATGTCTTACAAATTAGACTTAAGAAAAAGTATTTACAACTTAGTTGGCAAAATGCCAAAAAAAGAAATTGTTGATGTTTTTCGGAATGAGAATATTTCCTTGTCAACAATATACCAAACAATTCGTGAGTGCGAAGAAGGAATACCTTGTTTCAACTTACATAAAAGTGGCCGACCGCGGAAACTGTCCAAAGTTCAAACTAACAGACTTGCTGAAATGGCTAAAAATACCATTGGTAAATCCACTCGTAAGTTGTCTCATCATTGTCATATCTCTCACATGACAGTTAGCCACGAAATGAAGAGACACAATTTAAAATATAGAAAAAGAAAATGCCCTAAATATACCTCTGCTCAGTTGCAAAGAATCCCTCGATGCTGCCGCGTTTTACAAGATCGTCACTTTGTTAATAAAAAATCATAATTATGGACGATGAAAAGTACTTCACGTTTGCTAATGCGGAACATAGTGGAAATAATGGATTCTATAGTAATGCTTTAGATAGTACACCTGACGACGTAAAATTCAAGGCAAAGGCAAAATTTGCGGATAAAATCATGGTGTGGTGTGCAATTTCGGAGGCAGGTGTCTCCAGACCGTATGTGGGACATGTTAGAGGTCAGGCTGTCGATGCTCACGTTTATACACAACATTGCCTCCCAAAAATCAATGAATATATTAATTTACATCATGCTACTGACGAAATTGTTTTGGCCTGATCTCGCTTCATGCCATTATGCCCGCACAACAACGCAATGGTTGGAGAGAAATAATGTCCCATTTGTGCCACGCGAAGACAATCCTCCTAATGTCCCACAAGCGAGACCCATTGAAACTTTTTGGGCGTTACTTAGCAGGAAGGTCTACAACAATGGGTGGGAAGCCCAAACTGAAGATCACTTTAAGACGAAGAATATATCAAAAGGTGCGGGAAATAAACGTTGAGGCTTGCCAAACACTCATGAGACAAGTCAGACGAAAACTTCGCCTTATAAAAGAACATGGACCTTTACATGTAAATTAAGATTAAATACTAAAATTTAAATTGTTTTAATTGTTCTGCAAATATATAAACTTAATAAACTTTTCTTAGACCATAGTATCCTGCACTTAATTTTTTTCCGAAAAATGTTGTTACATATGTTATATATACATATGTATATTGTTCCAGAACGTTTCAAGTATTTTTTAAGAAACATTGCACAAAATACTTCTATGTACTTATTGAGACATATTATGCTATAGATATTTGCTGAGAAATATCCCACAATATTTTTGCACATTACATTTTGTATTTCTTAAGAAATATTGTAGGAAAGTATTTATTGAGAGATATTACACACAATGTTTATAGGTATTTGGGGAGAAATATAGCACAAAATGCTTCTAGGTATTTTATAATAAATTGTTACCAAATATTTTTGCAGAATACTTAAGTATTTCTTGAGAAATATTGTACATAATTTTGGCAAAAAGTTTATAAGTCCACTTCTAAGTATAACAGTACAGTAGAAACTCGATTAACCGTCACCATCGGGACCGGGACTATGACGGTTAACAGAAATTATGCAATAAACGTATATATACATATATTTTACAATGTAAGTAGGATACAATAAACGTTAGATACCGAATAAGGTGTACAAACATACATACATACTACACAAAATAATCGGTCATCTTCGTCTGTTTCTTCAAAACTCGAGCTTTTTGAGCGGCAATGTTCCGTATTTTACGGAGAAGTAAAGCTCAAGCGATGACTGATAATAGAGATAGACGGTTAATCGAGTTTCTACTGTATTATAGAAAACAATTATGCAGATTTAAAAAAAAGAAAGTATTGCCTATACAAACTGTACATTTACCAATTTTGCATTTATTATAAAAAATTAGTAACAAATACATAAACTGACTTATAACTTAAAATATTATATGTTATAAGTTTATTGCACAATATGAAATATTGCAAAATAATATCAACTGTCTAGGGGCCACTTTATATGCGTTTTTAAAGCATAATATCCAATGCAACTTTTGTGAAGGCCATTTTACACCTTTCCTTTTTTTTATATAGATTTACTACATAAACAACCCCATTGCTTTTACAGATAGGTTAATATGAGTATGTATACAGTACAACGCACAGTATTTAAACATAAATTAGCATTTTTGTGTTTACGTGTATATTATATGACCCTGTCCTATAGTTTATGCTTTAACAAAATACATTGAAAGGTGTAAAACTATTATGCAATCGTTTTTTTTTTAGTAATTAATTTTATTACTACTTCAAAATAAACTACAATCAAATCGTACTTACCAAAACCTGACTGAGGAGTAGTTCCAAACGATGGGACAGATGAACTGGAAAAAAGAGCTCCTCCTGCTTGTTGTGCTGTAGATCCAAATAGTGGTGCAGATGTTCCGAATCCAGTAGTCGAAGGGGTTTTTCCAAAAAGTTGTGATTGACCGAAGGGCGTCTGATTTGCTGTCGCAGTGGCGCCGAAGCCTACAGATTACAAGCGACATTTCAAAAACAAGCAATACCAAAAATCCGTTGCAATCCAAAAGTGGTGCAACAAAACCTACGCCATTAAGGGTTCAAAATTGGTAGTTGATAATGATAAAAATATACAGTATATTTACCGAACGACTGTGTAGTTGTACCAGTGCCAAAAGCTGGCTTATTAATATTGGAAAACATAACTGATATTCCTTATAACTTTGTTAACACATTGTTGCAGAAATTATTATTATTATTAACAAAATACAATCAACACACACTACGACTGCTTCGCTGCTCAGGTAATAACAATAATCTCTGTTATACCAACAACGTCAATGGCTGTGATTATTGTACCAGTTTGGACTGCCGGTATGTAACGAAAAGATGTCGAATTGTTTCTTAACTACTGTCTCAAGGTGGGCTCAAGTGATCCTGAGGTATTTACTTAACCAGAGGTCAAACAAACAAAAGAAGTTCAACGCAGAGTCAATTGAACCGCTGGTCAAAATTAGAAACGAAGGTTGGTAGCACTAAAGTCCCAAGAATTAGTAGTGACAATCATATTTTCCCCTAAGATTTATTCTACGCCACTGATTAGGCGGCAAAGTATTGTTTAAATTGTTTGTTGTTCTGCTTTAAGATGTAAATACCAACCTAATACTCATTTGAACATTTGATTAATATCTGTTCGTAGATTTTACTACTAATCAAAAATTAATTTTATTAAATATTTGAACAGTTTTCTACATATACATATAGTTTATATTTTTATTATATACGATTTGTTACAAATTAATTGATTTCAATATTTTACAAATATATCAGCTCTTTCTTTGTTAATTAAATACAGTACATTATAACAGCCTAACCATATAATCAATAATCAAAGAATTCCTTGCGGAATCATGCCTTATACTTTGCTATGAATTCCATTATATCTTGATGCCCTGCTCGGTTGTCAATCTATCTCATTTTAAATTAAATATTGTTATTTGTAAATGAAAAATATTATTTGACGTTAGAAACGGACTCCGGGTTAAATCACCGATATTGTTACTATACCAATAATTTTTTCTCCCTCTACAATTTTTTTCTTTTATGCCGAGGCTTTCATAGGCAGCCTCGGGAATTACTTTATTATATTCTCGTGAGTTACTTTAACTATATAATTGTAAAGTGCTTTTGGTGTGGTTTTGTTAATTTCTATGTTAATCTGGGTTTGTACAGGAATTGGACTGACAGATCATCAAGCAGATCTAGCTTGTATCTTCGGGGAGTTGATTTACGTTAGTTTGTTTCTCAGCCTTTTTGATATGGCAAAAACAACCTAGATTTTACTGGAAAGTAATCGGATCCGCATTATCCTCTACTTTGACGCAATTATTTTGTTTAGCTATTATGTAGTCAACGATGGATTGTAATTGACATGTTGTTGTGTCCAGTTGTAGGTATTTGTAGATCTCTTTGTGTTTAAAAAAAAACGAACCATTACATATACATACATCATACTGATCACACAATTCTACCACCAGTCTTTCTCCATTATTGTTTACAGTCTCTTCTCCATCTCCATATTTTCCAATTATACTACTCTTGTCTTCTCTGCTCTTCCATTGAAGTCACCTATAAGAAACAGCTCCTTCGGGTTACCAGTTTTATAAATTGTTAGTTGCTCTATAGTTTGGGTTTTTTTCCAGAAGCAGTTTCTTTGTGTAGTTCTAAGAATGCCAAGACCTGAACAAGGGTCTTATAAGGACGCTCCCTGGAACCAAGTTACCTGCCACCAGTTTTAAGCTGTTCTTGTATGGCATTCTTGTACCTACATGCTCTTGCAGCGACTACTGTATCTTATAATAAACGTCAATTCCATAAAATGTTGTGGTATCATTACGAACAAAAAAATCGTTCAACATTGCGAGCCTTGCATAGTAAGCAACAATAACAAATTATTAAAAAAAGTGACGGTATATACCACAAAAGCGACTTGTATTATATGTACGCTATCTAATAGTTAGAACAGTGTTGTAAAAGCTTCTGTAACTCTTAACCGACATTTATTTAACAAATGTTTTCTTATATTTAAGTTTTTGGGCAACGACTAAAGTTTTTCGTGAGTATTTTTGCAAAAAGTAGTATCGTTTATCACCTTCACTATTAGATAAATATGCATTATGACTTTATACAATATCCACTTTTGATGCAAAGACCTAAAGCGAATAGGTTTTAAGTACCTATCTGTGGAGCAGATAATTAAATCAGGATCCCGGATGGTGATCAGATCCATATCTGTATAATATTTGTTTAGTAAATAATCTAATATTTAATTCAAAAAATGATATGGAATTCCTTGTTTCGTGTTGATTGTCATCCCACATCTAACACTGCATATTACAGAAACCCTCCGGTATAACTGTTGAATGATCTTCTGTGTATTACTTGGTGTACGACCCTTTCAGTACTAATCGTGTAGGTTGTAGAGGAAACCCCAAAATCCTCAACCACTAAGGTAGTAACCTGTTACAACTATTTTATTTTATAAAATACTTTCTTACCAGGAGTCTCACTTGAGATTTTGTAACACATGTTTTCCCATATTGTTAAGTAAATGTTTTAAAATTATTAGTGTGTTTTTATAAACAATACGAGAAAATATCATACGATATCGATGTCTGATACACGTTTTCAATGCCTAAACCAGAATATCTCAATTTAATAAGTATTCATTTTCCGTTTTCTCTAATGGGAGATGAGCTGTGGTTTCAGTTAATGCAAAATAAGACTTACGAAACTGTAACGCTTTTTAAAACTAAATTAAATTATGTTTAAGTACCGATAAGGTAAGCGTGGACATATCAACACCCTTCATATATTGTCAATATAAGGAAATTTCAGTTTCACTGTATTTGCTGAAAAATATTACACAACATCTTTGCAAAATGCTTGTATGTATGCATTTTCAATCCATTTACGTAAACTGTACTGCAGAATAGATGTTTAGTGGGAAAGATTTGACTGGAAGAGACAAGTTTATATACCAAATGACAATGCACCTTGCCATAGAGCAAAAGTGGTTCAATCTTGGATGTCAACCAGTAAAGTCATTAGAATGGATCGGTCAGCACAATCCTAGACCCCAAACTTGAAAACTTGTTGCAAAGGATAGCTAACATCTTTTCGAAGAAAAAAAAATGAACGAGAAATGGATTTAATTGAAATCCTTATCAATGCCTGGCTTCACTACATCTCCAAGAAAGAACTTGCAAAACTTTTAAATTTCATGCCAAATAAATGAAAATTAGTCACCAAGAACAAGGGCTGGTCTACTAAGTATGTTTTATAATACCGCAAATATAAGTTAAATTATAATGATAATATGTACGAAATTTTGAATAAATGTTGTTTTTCTTTAATAAGCAAAAACTTGATCTGTCAGCTTTACTATATATTACTCTGGGTATAGATGTACACCCCCTTCCTATAGTTTAATCTGTAGAAAAATAGGCTACGGTTTCATGAAGTAATTAATATTACTGTAGGCCCAAAATAAATTGTATAAGCAAATCTTATTTACCGAAATCTAATTGTGAAGTTCCAAATGGAGTATTAAATGAACTGGGAAAAAAATCAATGTTTCCTTGGTCTGCTGTAGATCCATACAGTGATGCACCACTTCCAAAACCAGTAACAGTAGGAGCTTCTCCAAAAATATGCGGATGGCTGGAAGGCATGTTGTTTCCTGTTAAAGTAGTAAATTACAAATTACAAGCAAATTGAAAACCTATAAAAATAATTCGTTGAAATCCAAGTTTTTTATGTAGCCTTATTACTTAAATAGATCTGTTATTCTTACAGATGGATTAATAACAACAGGAATACAGTACAAATACAATATTTAAAAATAAAATAGTATTGTTATTTATATATATAAAAGAAGATCTTTATTGGAAGTACATCTTGCATCTATTGTGGTATATATTATATTATAGATATATTAATTATCTATTGTCCAAGCCGGACAGATTGTAAACGTAGCAAAGAAAAAAACTATGTATACATAGCTACATGCCCCCCTCCCACAGTATGTGTGTAATGACGCTAATTACGCTTTGGCAATGCTACCTCAACGGTTAGCGAAACGCCAGCATCAATCGATCCCACGACGTTTGCCCCAATTCCTCAAGTGATGCAGGACTTTTCACACCCCTGTAGGTATTTCTTGTTAGAATTGGGGCAACATCTTTTATATTTATCCCAGAATTCTATAAATACTATTAACAATATCAAAACCACAATATCTTAAACTAATAAATTCTTGTTTTCCAATTTCTATAATTAGAGGTGTACTGGTAATTATTGTAAAACAGGCCTTACGCAATTATAAAGCTGTTATTAAAAATTTAAAAATATATGTTGCCCATGTAACGGTGTTACAGATGGGTTCATAACAATACGGATACATTACGAAGCACCAATTAATAGGCATTTTTGTATTAGATGTACACCCCCTTCCTACAGTTTAATCTGTAGAAAAATAGATAAAGGTTTTGTGCAGTAATTAATATTACCGGTACCCCAAAATAAATTGTATAATCAAATCTAATTTACCGAAACCTGATTGTGGAGTTTCAAACGGAGTATTAAATGAACCGGCCAAAGCAGCATTGTTTCCTTGGTCTGCGGTAGATCCATGCAGTGATGGACTTCCAAATCGAATACTAGCAAGAGCTTCTCCAAAACTCTTCGAATTGCTGGAAGGCATGTTGTTTCCTATTACAGTAATAAATTACAAATTACATGCGAATTGAAAAGCTAGGTATGCAGTAACAATAACTCCTTAATATCCAAGTTTTCTATTTAGGCTTGTTACTCATATAAATGTATTGTTTTTACAGATGGAATAATAACAATATGTATACAGTACAAAATACAACTTCTAAAAAAATAATATTGTTATGTCTTCATTAAAAACACACATACATTAGATTATGGATATATTAATTATCTACTGTCGAAGCTGGACAGATTATAAATGTAGCGAAGGAAAAACTATGTACACATAGATATATGCTCCCTTCCCTAAGTTTGTGCATAGTAAGTGGTTTGTTCTAAATAGAGATGTAAATCTAAAAACCATGTAGCTTTCGTGAAGCCATTAATATTACTGCTGCGTTAAAACAAATTGTTTAATCAAATTATATTTACCAAAATTTGGTTGAGGAGTTGTTCCAAACGAAGCATTAAATAATGTGAGGCGTCTCTTTAGTTGTTGTGGTGAAGGTCCATACCGTGATAATCCTCTTCCAGATCCAGTAGTCACAAGGGGTTTTCCAACAAGCGGCGATGGGACGTAAGGCACCCGATTTCCTGTTGAAGTAGTAAATTCCAAATTACAAATAAATTTAACTACATGACTAGTAACAATAATTCGTTGAAATCTAAACGTAGTGCAACAAAACCTACGCTATTTGAGTATTGGTATCTAGATGAAAATGTTAAAATTGTACAGCAAATTTACCGGAAGATGAAGTAGGTGTACCAGTTCCACTAACTTGCTCATTAATACTGGGAAGCATAATTAATTTTTGATAAAGTTTTTTTTAACGAACCACAAACAATAGAAACACTGCGACTACTTTTCTGCGCAAGTAATAAAAATAATTCCTGTTATACCGACAATGCGAATGTCTGTGTCAAACACATAAAGAGGTTAGGTTTTAAGTATTTGTATGTCAAATGGTTAAACAAGAATCTCTCATGATGACCAGATCTACATGTTTACACTTCTTGTAGTGTATAAGTCTTTTTTCGTAAACAATCTAATATATAATTCACCTACATGATTATAAAGAATATATTGCCACATGACATAGGTATAAAAACCTGGGAAACTAGATACCATTTTTGATGGAAAACATTTCTGAAAACAAGAATTACGTTATACACTACGGTCTGGGGGCTATCGAAAATAACTTTCCGCATTCGGTCGGATGAAAGATTACTCAAAAAACCTAAGTTTGTTAGAGTTATAATACTATTTTAGCTGTATAAAATGACTTCCACAAAGAACAAATTTTTAACAAGTTATACATGGTTCAGTTGATAACAAAGTAAGAAAGAGAAATAGGTATGTACCTATACATAATTTTGGGACATAATAGATAGATGATGTTTGTAATACAATATGAAGAGGCTACGGTTTTCATAATAAACGGTTTAAAAAATCCTTTAACATACGGTTACTCATTGTTGCTAAACAATAATGGATTTAATTTTGGCAATTTAATCTATTATTTTTAATTTTTATTTAAAATAGTTGTTTCTGAATCTTCCAAATTTTATTTCTTAATTTTTCCGAAACGAATCAGGTAAAAAAATGTTTGCTACTATTGAATAGCATTTTATAAGAGCTTTTCAGTAAAGTAGGTATCACAAGATGGGTGTTACCATTTGAAATTTTTTGTTGGGGTTAACAGTGGCGACTCGCGGGCAAAAAAATAGGTGAAGTGCTATTATAATAACCTAATAATAACAAAGAAAATGTCAACTTACCTAGTTTTTATAGACCAAGTCTATCCCTCTGTCCTTTAATGCATTAAAATTATTTATTATGTCTTCGTAAAATGGTTGAGTTTTTATTAATTCTAATAAGAGTTCTTTATGAATTGAAATATTTGCCAAAGAAGAAAGCCTATCTTGAGATACCGTATTTGTTAAGTACGTTTTTATTCGTGTAAGGCAAGAAAATTTGTTTTCCACTGATGCACTTGTCGACGGAATAGTTAATATGAGGCAAAACAATTTGTAGGCTTCGGTATAAATTTCTTTGTTCTTATTGAGATTTTTGAATTTCGTAGTATCAGCCATGAATTGTAACTTATCGCAGTCTCGAAACCTTACTTCCATTTCCATTATAATGTGATCCAGTACTTCATAAAACAACATTCTATATTTTCTTGTAGTGTCATTATTTGTAAGGCTAGCGTATTCCAGCTTAGGGCGCTTAGAAATATCGATTTGTGTTATTTCTATTTCCTTAATCTTTTCGAAGAGTGTATCAAAGAAATCGTGATTCCTTTTCCTCTTTAATAGTTCAATAGTTTTATTTATTGATATAGCACAAAAATTAATATCCAATGATTTCCTTTGGACAACATCAAATAATATGTCAGTGAGAGAGAAAAAATCAATAAATACTACAACTAAAAATGTGAATTCAAAATTGTTGAAATCGTTTGAAAACCCACGGTCAAACCCGAACATGAAGTTCAGCGGCTAATTGCGACTGAGCTCTTCACTTGCGCAATTCATCATGGACCAAATGTAGATATTGACGTAGGCGTTACCATGGCAACGGAGGTATAAGTGCAGAGTTAAAATGCGTTTGAGGCTGACTCTTCACTACAAATGCACGAGTGTTGTAGGGAAGATTGCATTTACAATTTAAATTTTAAATAAAAGGAGACCAGGAAAAATGTAATGTGTTTGGTTTTACTAAGCTTATTGTATCTACGAGTATGTATGCCATAAATAAACGATTCCTAATAGGTGTAATGCCGATAAATAATTTGTTATGTAATTTAACTAAATATTCGCAATTGAATGAACATTTTAGGTAAAGAGGCACTTCACCTACAGATTGTCAAATGAGAAGTTTTACTTGAGATGTGCAGAACAGGAAGCAAGACAGCATTCGGAGCAAAGGAGCTGCACTTACCCTCGGTTGTCCACTTCGTCGAAGTACACTCATGTTAGTAAACGAACGGGCTTGCACCCATTTGCTAACACAAGTAACGCGTAGTTTTTCTCAGAATGTACCCTATCTGTAGTGGTCAACCTTTAGTTAGTAAGTAAATGAGCTCTGCTGCATATAACAGAAATATGCCACTGCGCAAATGCACTCAAGTGAAACTTCTCATATAACAACCTGTACTTCACTTCGCGAGCCACCACTGTTGGGGTAGCGAGAGCCTAAGGAGTGGAAAGAGGAAGGTTAGCTTATGAGTAATGAAGATTCCTCCTGCATGTTGTAGAATCGATTTTTAGATATGTTCAATACTTATTTCCACAGATATAACACATTGTACGTATCCAAATTGACACCCTGTATGTAATGTCATTATTGTTATTTTACTACAATGTACATGCGCATTGATGATCGATCCTTCTGTAATAATAAGCACTTTCTTTGCTTTTCTCTAGTAAACAAATAACTGCTATTTCTTTTGATAATTTTCATTTCAATTTTTATTAGGTGGGTTATGTTCCCCTCATCTCCCCTAATTATAGCCAGGTGCAGATACAAGGGGAGGATAATGGGGGTCATTATCCCCTGGAGCTGAGATTTCGACTTTTATATCTATATAAATAAAATATTTAATTGTTGTATGTTTCTATTTTTGTGGAAGAAAATATATATTATTAAAATATAAATATGAATTTCAACGAAGTAAGGCAAAAAACAATTAACAAATAAATATTTTTATCCTACCCCCTGAGAATATCACCTAGATCCGCCACTGACTATAGTGATGTAAAAATACAATTTCATTTACCTATTATGTTTAAGTAAAGGTAGAGAACCAGCATCATCTATACAGGGTGTTAATGAATTGCAGGGATAAACTTCTAGCGCTTAAAGTGTACATGAAAACAAACATTTTTTGTTAATAAATGTGTGTACGAAAGTGTTTCCTTTCAGGGATAGAGCTTCTCAAAGATTCTTTAAAAAGCGGCTAAATGTAGGCAACTCAATTTACTGCCTACTATTTGTTTCCATAACGACGGAAATTAATACAGGATAAATAAAGCCCTCTTTCTCACTTTTCAAATTCAAATTAAATTTAAATTAAAATTAAGTAACAAAATGTTTCAAAACTAAGCAATAGAAAAAACCAAAATTACAAAGCAAAAATCAACTATTTGAAAAATGTACAAAAACTAATTCAAAAATTAACAAAATTATAGTAAATGTTCAAAATGTC
>JABXWE010023978.1:0-19135 GCA_014611495.1 Limonius californicus | reverse complement strand
CGGACACCCTGTATATATATATATATATATATATATATATTTGGGTACTTTCCTTTTTCTATATATTTTGTAAGAAGTATTCAGGAGAAAGCACAACAAAGTAAGTTCAGTTCCCCCGTAAGCTGCTGGTCCTCGGCCCTTTCACGAGGATCTTCATACAGCTGCGACTTGAAAGAATGACTCCCACTAACTTCGACTTGCCCTGTACATTATAACAATTAAGACTTTCATCCTGTAAGCGTTTTCCGTGAATCACCCCTCCGCCCTGAACCGATAGAAGAGCTTTTTTCCATCAGTTTTTGGCGGTCTGGCGAAATCGATTATTTGATCCGTAACACCACGTTAAGCTGTAAAACCGCCGTGTTCGTACCTTAGGGTCGAGGAGACGCATGTGTCAGAGAAGAGGCCTGTGTTCAATAGCAGGACGTGAAAAACTATTGGTTATTAGTCAATCTACAAATAAATTTTAAATCATTTTTCATGTTTCTTCAACATCTAAATCAAGCAAAACAACATTTTGCCAAGTGTAAATATACCTACCTTTTTTGCAAAGATTAAGAACCTTAGTATCCCTTGGAAACAAAAATTAGCGATATATTCATGGTATCTGCTACGTACCAACTGACCAGCACTGCTGCACCCAAAAGTTTGCTGGGTTCAGAAATTAATAAAACCAAGTAAACTATGTTCTAAACAACAGGCTTCGGAGAACAATCATTTAATTTATAATTACCTACGTACAGTTTTCTAGACATGCATATATCTAATAAATCACTTACATCCTATGAAATTGTTTGTTCATATTTCAAAATTATTGAGAGCTCCTTTGCTTAATAATACTAATAAAACATTGCGGTCAATTCCATTAAAAAATTAAGCAAATGCAGTGAACATTTGATATGTTTAAGTTTATAAGTAAGCAAACATCTAAGCGTTTTCTTTACTCTGACTCTTACCACTGGAAGTCAAATAGATGTACAACAAAATATAAAAATATATAACAGTGGATGATGCTTACAAATAATTATTTAAGATCCCACGTATACTAAGCCTACGGTAATTCTAAATCTTACAATTTATAAGTAACTCTAACACCTTCACCGCCATATCGGAATTTCACTGTTAATTTCATATAGCAAACCCACTACATTTTTATATTTCTGTAATTCACGTTAAATTCTTTTTATAAACGATACTTTAACAATTTTTTTAGTTTCAACTAATAACAATAAATTATTAAACACGCCATTGCTCAAAAATTCTTAAAAGAAAATCGAACTGCAGATTAAATAACAAAAGTTCTGTATTCTAAGTTCTCTTAAAGTCTGACCGTTTAAAAGAAAGAACTACACTACATTTTACAATGCAACAAATTTCGAACTTCACAATTTTTACAGTTGTATGTAGCCGTATCAATTTTGTGTCAGTTAAAATTTTATCGGTCGAGGAGTTTTAAATAGCTGAAAATTAACGACTGGTTTTTGAATAGAAGGACATTAAACTCGAAATCTTCACACAACGCAGCGGCCTTATTTTTAAAGCTAGAGACTTGGTGAAGACCGTATTTTATAAAAATTTAAAATGCCCTAGGGAATGCCCTGCTCTGAAAAAATTCGTTTTTCTGAAAATATAATTCCGACGTTCGCATTTCTTTGTTAGAGTCGAGCAATTATCGTCGTACTACGCTATTCCAAATTTTCTTACGACTCTCGAGTCAGCTCCATGTCAGATGATGATGATGATGATGATGTTTCCTGAGGTATGCGTTGCACATCTACTGGTCGTATAATAAAGTAAAAATTAGTAAACACTTCATCTGAACTTTCCACATTTTAAATAAGCTCTGCGTATTTCTAAGACCAGGCAAAGTCAAAATAGCCGGCTAAGTTGTGCCGTAATAGGAAAATTGCCGCCTAGGCAAACACCCTCTGGACATTAACCCCCCGACAATAATCATCCGGCCAATAACCCCCCGGGTAATAATCCCCTCTTAAAAAGCCCCCCATACAGAAAACAACCCGCATAAAACACATTAAATAACATTTCCTTGACACCGAAAAATGTTTACATTCCCTAAAGTTATGGTTAGGTTAGGTTAAGTTACGTTAGGTTAGATTAGGTTAGGGACCTCGATGGGGCAATGCGAACATGCGCTGTCAGTCGAGGTCACAGTGAAATGCGACTCAATCGGCGGCGGGGTCAAACCCCGTTTGGGTCGACGATCATATTGCCCTTATTTAAGTTTAGGGTGTATGTTCCAAGAATAGCTAGTATGTAAGGGACGACCGCACCCCCTGAAGTAATGCGAAAACGGTTCCGGGGGTAGGGGTTGTACGAATGTCATAAAAAAGATTCAACATTTGTTGTGATCATTACATTAATTCAGGTTTATTCATTTCTTTTACTGTTGCTCAATAAAAGATTTCTGCTCCTGGAAATGACGTTTCATTATCATTTAATTCCAGCTAACACAACCTAACCTGAAATTTACATTATAAACATTCCTTTAGTCTAGAACAGACGTGATTTTTCATTCCACAGCCAGCTGGGGATCGGCTTTTTTTGGATCTCTTGATATGACAAAAACTTTTGTACTAACATGATGGCTGTCCTGCTCACTACAATTAGATTGTTATGAGTTACTTAAGTACTCCTAATATATTTGGAGTAAATTGGATTGGACGAGGAGCTGTGCCTCCGTGGCTACCAAGAAATTGTGTTATCACTCCACTATATTTTTTTCTCTGTTCGATAGTTGTTTTTGAAACGAATTAGAAGAAACGTGGAAGAAGATGAAGGCAATTTTGAACATTTAAAGTTTAGTTTTTACGATACCACGGTTACCCCGATAGGCACCTTTCTTGTTAAATACTAATATAATCAACACCCCGACAGCAATAAAACTCCAAGTCAAAGGCACCCTTGGAATTTTAAAGTCTTGTTTTAGATTAATCAGTAATTATAAAGATGTAAACATTATAAATATTTTTAACTGTCATACATTAACAGTTCCTGTGAATTTAAATACGGAACAGCGGAACGTAGGATTTTCACATTAGAATCTTATTTTCATAATGGTACAAACAATCAAAACGATGAATGGCAATATTCAAACTATACTATAAGAATTTCTATCAAACTGCCAAGATTATTGTGAATAATTTTAGAGATAGTGGAAGCGTTGAAAATAAAAAGCGATCAGGAAGACCTGCGAAAATAACTGCAGAAGTTATTGATAATAGCGGGGATATCATGGAAGCAACTCATTCTAAGCCGATAAGCCAAGAAATTGGTCATACGGTACTTGTTGAACAATTGAAAACACAAGATTTGAGCATTGTTTACATACAAAATGCAAATGGTGGTTCAACTTTTACCGTGATTTCCAATCTAGAACAAATTATTGTCACTGGTTCTTAAACAACATAAATAATAATGACATACTGGATCTTACTTGGTTCAGCGATGAAACCTGGTTTCACCTCAATGGGTACCTTAACAGCTAAAATATGAGAATATGGGTCACAGGTAATCCGCATATGTGTGAAAAAGTACCGTTGGATTCGCAAAAGATCAGTTTATGGGTCGCTGTTTGAAAATTACTAATAGTTTACAAGTTTTTGCAGAATACATAACTGCCGATTATTATCTTCAGAATATCTTAACCCCGTTGTTCAATGAACTTCATGATGATGAAATTAAAAATGGTTACTTCCTGTAGGACAATGCCACAGCACCTACTGCTAATCATGTCATACAATATTTACAGGAATTTTAAGATGATCGGTTAATTAGTAGACATATGTTTCCACCAAGGTCAGCTAATCATACAGTTCCAGGCTTCTTTCTACTACCCTTATCTAAAAAACAATATTATTAGTAATAGACGACAGAATCTAAAAGATTTACAAAATGCTATTTCATTAAAGTTAGATGAACTTATCCCTGATATGCTGATGAATGTGTTTGAAGATCTTAAGATAAGTGTCACATGATTATTTTGACAGTTTTCTGACAGATGTCACGGTAATTTGTACCCATTTGTGCATGCTCACAGACAGAATTTTGTACAAAGTTCTGTTCTGTGTAATACTGTTTTGTAGAATTTTGTTAAAAAATTATGTTAAAATTTTATATAAAATTATGTACAAAATTCTGTGATATGTCATACAGGTCTAAGACAAGGCTATACAGTTCGTAGGGTCTCTTTGACTGGGGTTTTCATTGTTCTCACGGTGTTAGTACAACTGTAAGAGGTCAGCTTGACAGAAAGGAATATCCATATCCTATGAAAAGTAAATAATCCCAGTTATTTTGATACATGTATGTTGGGTTGCCTCAACCACTTTTAAGAGGGGATAACTTAGCTGACGCAACCTGTATTATGATTTTGTTTTATCCAATATATTACATAAAAACCATATTTTACGTAGGCATTATGTAAAAACATTTTTAATAACCACTTTTGGGTTCCTAGACTCTTAAACATAAATCCCTTAAATTTTTCAAAGTAGATTTTCCTTTAAAATTAATACATTGTATTTATAAATGCCTTTCTTATACACTATAATCATCTGTAGTATCTAAACCAGAAAAAGTTCGTCGGATAGTTCAAGTCCCCTGCGAACAAATTAACGCATTTAGAAGAAGCTCTCCTTCACAAACGCAATTACGTATAACTAATTTACTTATGCAGGGACTACAATCTTGCGGCAAAATTTACTACGTTATAGTAAGATTATAGTAAATTTCTAAATTAGACGAAAAAGTTATAGTAAATTTTGAACTTGCTTTGAAATTAATTTAAAATGTCTGTTTCATAAGTTGTGACCGGAATCCATAATCAAATTAAACAAGCAATCTGCTTTGGATATCATCTGCATACACCTTTTTAAGCATAAAGCTTATTTCCATAATGTGCCAATGGACAATTAATAGAATGGTAATTCAGAATAACCTGGATAATCTTCGGAAATTATTGCCCCATGGATTGTATCTGCGATTTTATCAAAGTGAGCGTAGTACGTTAATAGAGAAAATGTGATGATAATCCTTATTAATTGAAGATTGTATTACAATGTCTCCTGCGGTGCAGTTTTCAGCGAGAGGGGCGTTAACTAGTTTTTGAATAATTTTACATACTTCATTCAGGTCTTGTTCTTACATTACTGTTACTACTTAGAATTAAATCTAGGTAACCACAACATGGGGGTACGGTGTTCCTGATAATTATCTACATTAGGGTGTGGACGATCAGTGGTGGTAATCCAAGATCGTTGGCATTAAGCAACCGTTTAAAGGAGGGTTGCAGGTTCTTATCGCCCAAATGCGTGATACGGGCAGAGGACAGTCGTAAATCTGTTTTCATATCCTGTTATCACGGCTTATGTGCATACTAAACCCAAACTTGAGTAATTTATACTTAGTCTAACTTTTTAGAGTAATGGTATTTACTTAAGCAGGACACGTTATTTTAGTATGACCACTATATTTCTACGGATTTCACACAAAAAAGCATCTCTGTATACATTAAGCACTGCATGCCACAAATCTCGTGCCGATAGTCAATAAACACGAAACAACAAACAAGGGTTGCAAACACCACAATCCTTCTTGGTTTTCGTTTGTGACCCCAAGCATCAAAACATTACAGGTTTCCCATTTTGCTCTGCTCGATTTACAGTTGTAGCGGATGTAATTTCCTTTGACCTTTACAATGCCGTCTGCGAAGGAAAGGATTAAAGCTATAACCTGGAGGTTAGAAGGAAATTGGCCCAAGATAGGACGACTGTCTTGAAAGGCCACTATGACGATCCTAAAGGACTGATGCGATTAAACTACGCATGCCATCCGATTGCTTCCAAATAATAAGTAGGTATTATAGATACTGACCTGAATTAATGGCCAAAAATGTCCCAACCGATATTTGCATATATGAAAGTTATTTGCGAATTATTCATTAGAGAAACTTTGCTGTTATTGATGTATTAAATGATCATATAACATTAACGTTTTTCTATATTATATCATGGTTGAATGGTACATTATGTGAAGGAGGTTCCAAAAATCCTTCATAAGGTTGCTTTATTGTACGAACGTAGCATTGCTGTAGAATTTTTGATAAAACGAGTACCACACGATTAACGTTCTCAGTTATCAATAATATAAGGTAAAAGACTACCACATATAATTACTAAATAATACCTCCCGGTAAATTATTTTTGTCCTAATCTAAAATTACACAATCGTATATTAGCATAAAACCGATACATTTCTGTAAAAGTTAAAAAAATTAGGTTATATTTTACAACAAAATAATAGTATGTTGATATTACTTTGAGCAGATTTATATGTAATGCTAAAGTTTTGTTACATCTTGTTATTTATTTTTCTTGTTCGAGTAGTTTATTTGCTATTACAAACAGTTCTTTTTAGAACTAAGCCAGACCGCATTTTGGTACACAACTGTTTCCGAAATGACGAAACATTCAAGCAGAGTATTCAAACAACTTGTTATGTGTTCTACAGGTTATTTTGAACGAGAACGTGACAACGGGGGCCGGTTATTTCTTTGAATAGTGTTGGAGACATAAATTATAATACTATCTTTTCATTATACCATAAAATATTATACGTACTTTGCTTCAGATAATTCCTAATTTATTTATCTAAATGAGCAAACTTTTAGCAGGCTATTACAAATTTATTTATTTATTTATTTAATTAATTAATCCGCAGGAGAAACGGGCGCAGGCCCAGTTACAACCCTGCTTACATGCATACATACATAAAATGAAAAAAAAAAGAAAAGTTTACACAAACGAACGAACTGCAAGCACCTTCAACATCTAACTTTACCTTTGCTTATACATATTTAATAAAGACTTTTTGAAAGAATTTTCAGATCTATCAAAAATATTCATATCTGTTTTAAATAACACCCTATTAGTTATATTCAACATTTTTACTATGGAAGAGTTTGATCGAATGTTAGTTCTGCAAAACGGCAAGTAAAATAAATCACGCGGTCTGCATCTAAATCTAAATCTAAATTATGCAAATAAATTAAATTTTACACTATAATTAGAGAAAGGGGCCAAGAAAACTATGTGTGCAATGTTAGAAAGGGAATACAAGTGGAAATAGGAGATGTAGTGTACGAAGCTTTTCAAATGAATTCATGATTACTAGAGGGCGGATTTTAGGTCGTAAAAATTAAAAAAAAAACAAAATTCTATTTTTGTACTAGTTTTGTAATGCATTTACATAGGAAATTATATTTTGTCAGATTTTCCATAGCACAAGATTGTCTTTATTTTTTTCCGGTATGCACTTCTTCAATTATATTCATTGATTCGGATAATTCATATGGAATTATCAATACCAGAAAAAGACCACGAATAGCTAATTTGTAGGCTAGGTTACCTCATTGCAGATATTAGGTAGTGGTTAGGCTACCAGCATCGTAAGATTTACAACACTTGTGGCAGCATCGTAATTTTTTAGGTTGTTTAACAAATTTACCCAGCGTAAAAACCGGTTTAAGTGGAAAACAGATAAAATAGGCAATTATTCAAAGTTATTGTAAAAATAGGCAAATAACAATTACAACAAGTAGGGCTCAAAATACTCAAATTTGTTAGAAATGCATTCATATTCCACTTTAATGTGCATACCTACAATGATACGGAATAGTCATTTGCCCCGAAATCCGCCCATTAACGATTATAGAACGACACATAACTGTAACTTCGTATTATCATTTTTAAATAAAGACAAGAAGCTCTGGTAACATAATAACAGAAATGTGGAAAACATCCGTGCTAAAAATGAGACAAAACTGCGGTGGATGAAAAAAGGCGATAGTCGACAAAGATGATACAAATGTGCTAATCATGAATGAATGAATGAAACAATGAAAATAATAGTTATTTATGATATAAGTGCTAAAATTGACATTTTATTTTGTGAGAACGGAAGTTTGGGACACGACGCCGAAGGTGGAGTGTCCCATCCCTTCGAACAAAATAAAATCACTTTTAGCACGTATATCGTACACTATTTTTTCTACAAACACCATTAAAAGTACAAATCAATGCATTTCTTACGTTATTAAATTCATAAAATATCGTTTTGAAATCCAATTATTCATGAAGTTTATTGTTGCTAAGGTAATGAAAATTCGATCGTTTGTTGACAAGTAACGTCAAATCTCGTGACAGCGCCGAAAAAAATTTTTTGTTTGCAAGTAAAACACTATCCACCTCAGATTACTTATTCTAACTGCAGTTTCTCTAACTGTACATTTAATTAAGTAAATAAATATTCCTTTGATTTTAAATTTCTTAATTTTTTATAATATCGCACCAGTGTTAATAGTCAATCAGGCATTTACTTTTAGTAATAGTAAGTAAAAGTAATTACTTTTAGCACCAGTGCCATAAAATCACATTTTAGACACTGACAGCATGCGTTAACAATTAAACTTTTACTGACGTTTGTAGAAAAAATATATTTGGACAATAACTATTAACACGTGCCCAATACATTAATTTATAGTTAATACTTGTTCAAATCATGAATTGTTAAATGCAAACATTGCTTACAAAGTTTATTTAAAAATTTAAATAGTTTGAAGCTACATGTAGGCGTACAAGGTTATAATCCATAAGGGTATCGATGATGTACAGTGCTTATTCCCCCAAATAAAATACTATATTAAAATCATTGACACAAATACAACGATTAGAATTCTATTGCCAAATTGCGTTCCAAAGCAAATGAAAAATACCAACATAAATTTCTTTTAAAAAAAACCTATGGTGATGCTTAGCAACCCCGCCAAGCGGAGCACATGTTAAGCTGTAGGGCCCTAAGCGTGCCATACTTTTTCTGTAAAAAATTAAACAAAAGGAATGTTCGCCAATTTCATTACCTGGGGGAAAGGCAATCAAAACGAGTATGCAATTTTCCTTTAAAACTCTCGGTAAGTAGAACATATTCATACAAGGACTTGAACAAGCAAATCGTTAACATGTAATGCAGACATATTAAATTACGCTTACGTAAGCACAACAAAAGAAGCCAACAGTTAGATATTATGTAGGCGGTAATAAGTTTTAATTAAAAGTTAATATTTAATTTCTCAAATTAACGTTCAACTTGCAGCATTTTACAGATGGTCAATATGTTGAAATGATAATATATATTCTAATTTCGAGCTATATGCATACTTATAGTACGATCAACTATATCCTTCCGAAACTTTAACAAATATTAAAAAAGTAATATCACACAAACTGCCTGGCCAACGCACTGTGGAAAGTAAGGTGTAGGTTGACATAAATATTTCCTACAAAGTCCCAACAAACAAGCTTGCGGTTGCCATCCGGTGCTGCTGTTGAAATTAAATTGTATTTCTCTACGCGTTTACGAGTTACCTTGTTGTTGCAGTCAGGCTTAAGCAATACTATTTAGGTATTTTATTATAAAATACGTAATACATCCAATACAATGTTAAGACTGCATTGGTATAATTCTGTACGGCCACAACTTTTTCATTCATTCCATCATAATGGAAGATAAAATACTGAAAACATTGAAGTGAAATAAACAAAACGTATAATAGGCTATTTCTTCAAGAATGGGTAATTACAATTTATACTACAAACATTTTAGAGCTTGCTAGCATATACAGGGTGTTTAAAAACACGTTCGGATAGTTTATCAGCTTATAGATCTTATCAATACAAACAAAAAAGTCGTAATAAACCTGGGTTCGAAAATCAACCGTCTTCGAGATATGGAGTTTTTTTAAGAAAATAAATATTGCTTGTTATTTCAATAAGTTCCCCAAACATTAAACCAAATTATTCACAGGGCTTGAATAAATTAGCGACTTTAAATACCCCCAAATAAAAAGTCAAGCGGATTGAGGTCAGGAGATCTAGGTGGACACACATTTGGATCCCCTCGCCCCATCCACCTGTCGTTGTAATTTTCGTTTAAAACATTTCTGCCCGTGATTGAAAAATGTGCAGGAACCCTATCGTGCATCGACCACATTTTCATTCTATGAATGAGGGGTACATCTTCTAACAATAGTGGCAAGACATTACGCAAACAGTCAAGATACAATTGGGCAGTCAAACGGTTCAGAAAAGACAAATGTCCTATCATATGGTTTCCAAAAACACCAATTGAAAATCTTTGTTCATGATTCAATTCAATAATAGCGTGAGGGTTTTCATCTGACCAAACATGGCTGATGTGGAAATTAAAAATACCATTTCTTATGAAACTACGTTCGTCAGTAAATAAGACTAAGTTTGCGTTTTCTGCAACTCTTGTGAGTGCCCATCGGCAAAACACCAGACGTACAGCATAATCAGGCGCAATAAGAGTCTGTACCCTTTGAATATGGTACGGGTACAAATGCTCCTCGCGAAACATTCTCCAAATTAGGGAAGCATTAATATCTGTTTCAGCAGAAAGTCTTCTACCACTGGTATCTGGATTTTCTGCAATCCTCCTTAAAATGTTAAGTTCCGCTTCAGTATTAGAAACTGATCCAGGCTGACCACCACCACCGTTTCTTGATTTAAATGCGCCAACTTCGGATAAACGTGGGTGCAAATTGGTAAAAAATTTGTAACGCGGAAGTGCCCGGTTAGGAAGTGCTTCGGCATACAAGCGACGTGCCTCATAAGAATTATCATTGGCCATCGGTGGTGACCGCCCACTTCTTCGCCACTATTTCCGCGCCTGCTGTTTTCTCGCCGATCTCTTTGCTCAAAAACTATTTGCTCGCCATGCCGATTGTTCGCCAGACATACGCTCGACAAGCAATTTAGTCTTAATATAGAAGATTGTTTGTAGCCATTTAATATATTATACTGTTGGTAATTATGAAAATAGTAAAAGCAGGGTTGTCTGTTCTTGTATTTGAATCCCTATAGGGTAATATTTATTTTTTCCTAATACGATTAAGGGGAAGTGTATCTCATGTTTATGTTGTATATAGTTTTAAATAATTTTTAATTAACATTTCACAAAACATTGTAAACATTTCATTATTGATATAGAAACAGCATTATAAGCTTCCAAAACCGTTAATAAACAGGTAACCATACAGTCCACTTCGTTATAAAAGAAAATCATTTTATTTGTTATCACACTTAATAGCTAGGTTATGTACAAACCCATTTTTATTTAATAGTCAAGATTTATAAAGAATAAACATCGATCGTTTGCGCGCTTTGATAACAAATAAAAAAATATAATTTTTTTGAAATATAAGAAAATTATCATTTTTACAATTGATTTACTTTTCAAATGTGTTGTGTATATTATTATTATTATTATTCATATTTGTATTGTTTTTTAAATATTACACTATTGACTAAGGGCTAGTGAACAACTGCAAAGTTTATGTCAACTGGATTAACAACTTTTATGAACATTACACACAAAACTTTCAAAAAAATCGTGTCATCTAAATTTTCCAATTATAAAGTTTAGCAGACAGTCATTGGATTTGTCTGAGGGTTTCAGTATCAAAATTAAGAAATAATTAAAAAATATATGCAATATCCGATTACAGTTTCAATGTTTAATAAACCTATAATTTGAAAATGGGACCAGCTGTTTCAACAGTGTTCATAACCACACACGCGCAGATACACATTTTGTAAAAACAACTTCTTGATGTATAAAGGAATATGTCTTTAAAGTGTCAACCTATTTTTTAAAAGAATGAATATTTCCGCTATATCTTAGGTATCTAAAAATAAAAATTAAGGTTTTACTTATGAAGCAAAATATGTGCCAAATAATTTTACAAAGAGAGTGGCTAACAAAAAGAAACCCTGGTTCTTCTGCGTTGCTGTAGTTACAGTTAGTTATACTTAGCACGTAGTAGTGCGCGAAAAGTTGACTGTCGAGCAAATGGACAGCGATCAAATAAATGGCGAGAAAATGTCCTGACGAGCATCTTTCCCAGCGAGCAATCTGTGGCGAACAAGTGATGGCGAGCAAATATCCTAAAACCGCTCCGGTGTATCTTCGCTCCTAAAAGTGAAAGATTGCTAATACACGTTATAGTCGTTGCTATACAACCACAATTGAGCGGACGAAAAAACGACCTAGGCCTGAAAGTTAATATTTTCATCTGGCCTGCTGTCAAAGTTGAGAGGAGCGAACGCATGTACCATTTACCTGTTTCACCCTAAAAATATATAGCTCTTCTATAACATTAGTTCCCGTGCTTCTTAAATTGGGTTAATAGCAACCCCAATATATGTAGATAATTTAATTTGTAATAATAGGTTAGTACAGACATGTTTACTGGGTATCCGAACAGAGCCCTCTATTGTTATATTCTGAACTAAGTAGTACGAATTATCTGACGTTTATAAATAAAAAATAACCTCTCTTATATCTTTATCAATTCCTAAATGAATCCAAATCAATTCCCTTTTTACCTTACGGTATCGAGGTTGCCATACATCAAAAAACAAATAAAAAAACATTTAATTCCGTTCAGAGAAGAAATAGAATGCATTACTCGTAGGAAAAATGTAATTTCCGGACACAGGTAGTTGCTGGACGAGGCGTAGCCCAGTGCAGCTGCAGCAATTTCCACCATCGTCACGAAATATATCATTTTTCCTACTAGATACATAATATATCAACAGATCCAAAAAAAGCTGATCCCCAAGGGGCTGTGGAATGAAAAGTCACGTTTTTTATAGACTAAAGGAATGTTTATGATATCAATTTCAGGTTAGGTTGTGTTAGCTGGAATTAAATAATAATGAAACGTCATTTTTAGAAGCAGAAACCTTTTATTGCGCAACAGTAAAAGAAATGAATAAACCTGAACTAATGTAATGATCACAACAAATGTTGAAAATATCTTCTGCCTTCTTCCTCCAAACATTTCTGAACTCGTCTTCTCATACCTTCAAAAACATTTTGTGTTAATTGAGGTGAGTTGTTAATTTCTTGGACAGTTTTCTTCGATTCTAAGTTACAGTTCGTTTAAATCATTATCTGGAGTTTTAAAAATGGTGTTTTTCAAATAGGGCAATAGAAAAAAGTCCAAAACAGTAATATCACAAGAGCGAGGGGGCCAGCGTGTTGCAGTATTCCTACTAATGATTCGTTCATAAAAATATTCGCGTAAAAAAATAATTGTATCTGCAGCTGCATGAGCTGTTGCGCCATCCTGTTGCAGAAAACCATCCCGTATCTCATCATCGTGAAGTTCATTTAAGAAAGGTTGCAATAATTCGTTCCTGTACCTTGCTGCAGTTAGCGTGCCTTCGAAAAATATTGGCCCAACTAATCTACGACGACTCATTCCAACCCAGACTCCTATTTTCTGTGGATGAAGGGGAGCTCTAATTGTAACGTGTGGATTGTCGCTACTCCAAATCCGCATATTCTGTGAATTAACATACCCATTAAGGTAAAACCAGGCTTCGCGGTAAAAAAGGTTAAATTTAGCTGCTCATCAATGAGATTATCCAATAACCAACGACAAAACTGAACTCTTTTTGGCTAATCCTGTTCTAAAAGCTCCTGAACGGAAATAAATCGGTAAGGATGCAGATGCAAAGCTTGTCTCAATATTCTGTGGCATGTACCGTAACATAAATCATGAAGTCGCTGACATAAATGTCTAAATGGTGTTTTTGAAGCCTCGTCAATTCGTTGTCTTACAGTTTTAATTAAAGCAGGTACTATCTTCTTTGGCCTACCAGACCCTTTTCCCTTCTAACACTTCCAGTTTCTTGAAAATTGCTGACTAAATTCTTAACCAAAGCATATAATTTTCGGTATGTAATAATTTCATTAGGATACCTCTCTCGGAATTCCACAAAACAATGAGGAATTGAATAGGTCCATTCTCCGTCAACTTGAAAGACGTTCCGAAAGTAAGATTCAATAATTAATGCTCTTCGAAATGTGTTAAAAATCATTTTAACAATCTGTCAGATTCGTATCATAAAAAAGATTACTAATTTATCTGACATCATAAACATTCCTTTGATTGATTTGAAAGAGCGAGATCTAGGACGCGGTTTTCCAAGCATCTCTGTGCACTGCAGCCATCATTGGCTTATTGTACACCCTAACTAAGAATTTTGCCTATCTGGGATAATTCCAACTCCAGTAGTGATTTTTAACGTGTCACACATCGCCGTGGCACGGAACCTACGGCTTTATTTCTTATCCGACAGAAGGCGCATTTTCAGATTTTTCCCCGCCGACCTCAGCCAGGTTCGATCTCGGATCTAAAAGCAAACGCGCTAACCACTAGACCACCGAGGCCGGCAACATTCCTTTAGTCTAGTAAAAACATGACTTTTCATTCCACAGCCCGCTGAGGATCAGCTTTTTTTGGATCTCTTGATACTAATATTTCATATGGAATTGTTGTTGTTTAAATTATTTTTAGTTGAACATCTAATAAGATGATTCAAGAAAACGTAGTAGGCAAACGCAATCTTAAATAGCTACTACAATTTTTTTTATTCTTACAATAAATATAAACTTTTGTTGTATATATTAGGGACTAACCTCATTTGCATGGCATGTGGAACAGAATAGACACAAGGGACCAAATTTAATAGTTTTAATTTAGATTTTATATATGGTAAATTCTTTAAATAGTTAACTATTTTATAAACAAAAATTAATAAAGAATTAGTGCTCTGAAATGTTATTTGGACACATCAAACCTGGAATCCCATCAGAAAAAGTCTAAAGTTGCGACTACTTAGTGAAATCGTTGAACTTCAGCTATCAATTAATTTGTTTGTGTGAAAACAATATTCTTACACAACAATCTATGGGTTCAGTAATTAACTTGTTGGAAGCAATACAAAGTTACAAGTTGAAAACGGTTTGAAAACCAGTTTGGAAACTATATGGTATCATTTCAGGTATAACATTTCGTGAATAATTTCTTAATGTTTGGCTTTGAGCTGCCGACATTTATAATAATCGATATTTAATTATTTAATCATGTTACGCACAATCAATTGCTGAATTGTTCACTAAATATTTGTGAAATACATAGTGGTACCATGGACAAATTTCATAATACCTGAAATTACGAGTAATGGGGATCGTTTGGTTGACAACGCGTAAATAATTATTTATATATAATACCAGCTGGACCCGTGGGCCACCGATCACGCTTTACATTTAGCTATTGCTCAAGACAATCCAATAGATAATGATAATGAGTTGTTATCAATTTCTATCATCTATGACCCTTCTTACAACGTTGCTTCAGAATGCTTTCAGATATAAAACGAATCATTATTTAAAGAACGACCAGTTAATCGTTTTGCAATTGTTGAAGATGTTCCCGGCCACTCTAGAGACTCATATACAAAATGGACACAATTGTTTTAATAACTGGATATCACATATTAATTCTTATTTCTTTATTCTTGTATTGATAGTATCAGTAGTATTTATTAAAAATTATTATCAATTTTGTTGATTTAGGGGCGTGTATTGTAGAATTCGTAAAAAAAGTACTAACTTAATTAAATAAAATAGAAACTTTGGTGTCTACTTAATTGGTTTATACAGTACACCTCTGAAAATTGGAGTAACTGATTTTATTCAGCTAGACGGCTGTGTGTCCATAAGTTCTAATAAACTGATATCATGAACATTGAGCTTCTATTGCCGATTTGAGAAGTACTGATTTTCGGAGGCTTTGCTCAAGTAAAACTACATTGGATAGTCTAAGTTCGCCAATTCCTTCCGATTACAGCACACCCGTAGTTTTTTATTTGAAGGAAACTGTGCTGTTTGAATATGATGATCAATATGTGAAGGCTTTTCCTTGAACAAAGCTTTCAGTAATGAAAAAGTGCAGCCAACTGGAAGGAATATAGAATTAGTATATAGACTAGCAAAGGCGTCTACTACACAACACGCCACGTTTTGTAACTTCCCTTAAAAATAATCTATAAGCTACCTATCTAAAGCTGTTCGGTATGTACTTAAACCGTACAGCACTACTCGAAATACACAGAACAATAATGTTGGAAGATAAGGGCTTGAGGGGTCGCCACTACGAGGAAGGTTGACAGTTCACCCTTTTTTATACTGTCACATGGCGGGCTTTCAGGGTCTATTAGTAACTTGTTTACTTCCAGCCTACGCTTTAATTAAAACAAAGTTCAAAATGAACTCCATGTGGGAACTAAAGTCTTCTGAATTCAGTGATTCCTTTTGATCTTCCTTAAAGTAATATACATTTTTATTTTAAATGTCCTCATTTTCCACTTGTAAGCGGGAATATTATTAAAAAAGTAAAACTATTAATTAAAGTAGTGAGTCCAATTCCTATATTTTCATGTGCCGTCCAAATATATAACTCGTTGTAGAAACTGTGCGTTAGGTAGTCAGAATAGGCCCCAATATTGGGCCATTTCGTTGTTTGTTATAACAACTTGATCTTGTGTCATAAATACGAGAGACCATTTTCAGTTTAATTAGAAATATTAATAATCTATACATCGGTTATGTCAAGATGTAAATTGCGCACCTTGTAAATATACGTACCTGCTAACTAATTGTGTAAATACTTATGATTTGTAAGTATGATTCAGTAAAAGTTATTTTGGAATTTCGGCATAGAGTGTAAAGGTGATTTTATAATTTGTATTGAACCTCTATTAGTTAGATACATACAAATACATAATATAATATCAATACGGAACAACTTGGAGCATCGGAAATTAATATAGATTATAGAGCGCTGCATATGGAGTTTGTGTTTGTACGAGGCTTGTTCAACTTAGCCTTGAAAACAAATGCAGTAATTCAAATTTTAATGTTAGCAGTGTTTGTAAGTAGCACATTAATAAGTTTCTGGGGTTTGAATTTGATTCTGACTTTTAAGACTTCGACTTTGAAATGGCGTTTGTTGTTGAAAATCCGTTTAAGTTTGATCAGCGTACGGTCCTACAATGTTTATGCGCCGACGGTGTGCAGCCATTGCAGATTCATAAGCGAATGCAAACAGTAATTGGAAATGCATGTATTGCGTACCCAACTGTGAAAGAATGGTGCCAAAAATTTAAGAATGGAAAAGAGGGGACTATGGATGAGCCGCGACTAGGTGCACGGTGTACTGCATTAACAGAAAACAATATGGCATGTGTGGAAGGCCTTATTAGATTAGAAAAACGTCGAATTTCAATTAGAGAAATTTCAGAAATTGTTGATGCGAGTGTAAGATCTGTCCATACTATTGTTCGTAATCTCGGTTACAGCAAAGTTTGTTCGCAATGGATTTCTCGTCTCTTGTCTAATGGACAAAAATGGTTGCGAATGGGCTTATTTCTGCAACACCTCACAGACTATAGGCAAAATGGTGATGACTTTCTTCTGTCAATAGTTGCTGGTGACGAAACTTGGTGCCATTACTACGAGCCAACTAGTAAGTTATCGTCAATGCAGTGGAAACATTCAAGTTCACCATCACCGAGGAAGTTTATAAAGCACAAACTTCTGCAAACAAGGTGACGTTAACATTTATTTTCGACCATGAGGAACCCTTGTTGATAGAGTTTAAGGAACCTGGAGTAAATGTCAATGCAAATCAGTACAATGGAACTTTGAACAAGCTTCATCAAGCAATAAGACATATACGTCCAGGAAAACTTACGCGTTGGGTCATTTTGCTGCACGGCAATGCTAGACCTCATGTTGCTAATGTGGTAAAAGAAAATCTGGAACGAATGAAATGGAGGGTTTTAGAGCATACACCCTATAGCCCAGATTGATTGCATTGCGATTTCCATATTTTTGGACCGCTGAAAAGGGCGCGAAAAGGTCGGCATTTTGAGTCTGACGCAAAAGTACAGATAGCTGTGGAAGACTTCTCCAATCAGCAGCCACAAGAATCCTATGAACAGGATATACGTCGGTTAGTAAAACAATAGGATAGTTGTCTTAACTGTAACGGTTATTATTTGTAATTAAATTGTTTCATACATTTTTTATAAAGCAAAGATGGGTTTCAATTCAACCACCTCGTACCTTCTAAGTAAGCATTAAACATATGTATCGTAGTGACCTAGACTGCGTAAGCGTTTAGTAGGCTCTTGTCTTATATCCACAATAGCAATATTATTTTATTCCTAAATAAGTCTGATGAGGCAGCGATAGGCGAATAAGGTGTTTAAAGCAGATATATGTTTCACTTTAATAATATTTCAGAAAAGTCGTATAATTGCAAATTACCTATTTTCCATTAGCGTAGAATAGCACACGCTTCTCCGCAGGTTCATTTGGTTGTCTAATGTTGTTATTCAGACCTACATCAGCTCAATCCATCGACATTGTTTAAACGGTATAATTTATACTGCAATAGCTTGTAATTGTATTATTCGTATTTTTACAAATCACAGAATAGTTCAGGAACTTAACACGTGGTACAAAGCTCTTGAATATGCCATGTAACATTTCCATTTTATAACTTAAACATTTCCATGCCAAGCTGATGTTAAGTACTTTTTTGCTACTTCAATCATTAGTCCAGCGCTGTTAAAGTAAGTGTACATTTCAGGTGAAATACCTCAGTACCGTTACGTAATAACTAATTAATTTTCGATAAATAGATTATATGCAATTACAAAAATTAAGTACACAAAATTAAAGCAAATTAAGTTTAATAATCAACCTGCTTCGATATAAACGTAATATATGTATTAATTTACAGCATTAAATTGGTATTGGTAGACTATTCATGCTGTCCTTGATATTTGTAGACTTAATCTGCAGAATCCCTTGCCGAAAAAAGCAAACTAGGCGTTTTCTTCCTTAATGCATTGTCAATGTTTGAACTTGAACCCATCACGAGTCCACAAATTTCCTGCGGGTTGTTTGGAAATAAACTTTCATGAGTTACGCATCCCGAAATAAAAGAAAGAAAATAAAAGTTGTAATTAACTCGACGATAAAGCAAACGGAATAAAATTTTCATAAGTTACGCGAAACTTTTATTGCGTCTTCAGGATTTTCTCTAAATCTCTACGATTTAGTGACTACCAAATATGCCTTAAAAACATCCACTCTCTTCTTTTCAGAACATTAT